>PVIY010005609.1:0-93167 GCA_004026745.1 Myrmecophaga tridactyla
GAATTGGAGTGGAGTTTTACATTGACACTTTCCCTCTACCTGTGTTTCTCAACTCAGGTTCATTAGAATCTGCGCAGAAGATTTTTAGCCTAGAGTACAATTCTTAGCTCATGTCGCAATTCAAAGGAGACTCTACAATGCACAAAATCTCCACAGGTGATATGATAAGCTTACCTCTCCATATATTTCACATGCAAAAACACACCTACACTCATAAGAATAATGGCTCTGACAGGATTCCTCTCCACTTTGAAATGTTTGGAATATAGCCAGTTAAGGCTTGGATTCCATTTCATGGCCAAGAAATTTAGTGCTTCCTCTGAGCAAAGTTATGATTTGTAATCCAGGTCTCATTAGTAATTTGCTTTAATCAGTTGAGTTGATTGAGTCTTAAAACAGAAAGGGAGCTATTAGAACATAATAGCGAAAAGGGAAAATGTGCAAACCCATTTACAGCCATGTTTCATTTCATGGGCAGAGGTTCTGAAATTAGGAAATATATTTGTGGTATGAAAATGTGTCTCTTACTGGTTACACAATGCAAAATGACTCTTAAAATCAAGAAAATGTACTTCATTTATTTTTTAACAATATATTCAGTACACTATTATCTTTGGGGGAGTCTTTAGTTATTCAGTATGAAAGCTCATTTTATCAGCCAAACGTTGGAGTAATAGTATTTATTTGAAATGTAAATGAAGACTTCCACCAAAGAATGTATGTTTCATTTTGCATTTGCCTCTAATCAGAATGCCCTATGAATAATGTAGTTTGGCACCGATGTCCTCATTAAGCAAGTTTCCTAGTATTGCATTTCCTGATTATAATCTCCTCATTAAACTTCTTTTACTGTTCCTACTGATGATCATTTGAGCACTTAGATTTTAAGTATTAATCTGAATACATATATATTTTTTCTACATATAGATAACCTCCTATAGATGAAAATCAAATTATATTGATAATCAGATGTCCTTTAAATAAAGGGTTGTTAGACATTGTATATCCAAAAAATAACACAGAATTGAATTATTATTAAACTGGGCTAAAAACGAAAATGTATTTCAAACTAGTGTCAAGTTATATTCATCTATGAGATAATTTCACGATTATATTTGATTGACAACAATGGCACAAAAAGGAAATAGGATGGTGAAAGCAATGGAAAAAAAACAGAACAGATTTTTGCTGTGGTTGTTTTCTTTTGCTTTTAATGAAAGGACCAAATAATTATAGAATATTACAATTCACAAAGAACTTTGAGAAACCCATAATTTAGCCATATCATACCTGAAAATAAGTACTTTTCATAACCAGGAAACAGATATCAACTGTACAACTCTAAAAGATACAGATCTTCAGATATTTTAGAAGGAAAATTGACATTTCATCTCCCTGTTAACCTTGAGAAGACTAAAGGAAAAGAGGAGTCAGCAGCTGTAAGGTATAATGATGCTGAAGTGAGAAAACCCACCTGGAAAGAGGGTTCTCATTTTTAGCCACATTCCTTCCTCCCTGAATTTCCAAAATGGCACCCACCATATCAGTGTTCCTAAGAAAGGCATTATTATTCGGGGTACATTTTCCTACATGTTTTCACTTGTTTATTTCAACTTGTCCTCAAAGGAAATAAAGATTCTCATATTGCCTAGCATAAAAAATTGGATCTACACAGATATTTTAAAGGCATGGGAAAATGTCTAAAATAAATATAACAACAGTAAACAGTGGTTACTTCTGAGAAGAAAGCTGAAAAAGTAAAAGTGGCCATTCATAATTTAGTATAAATACTTATATGTTATTTAATTTTTACTACAGTTTTATATTTGTTATTTAAAAGACAGTACATTATTTTCTTCAAACTTTCATATGCTTAAGTGCTCTTATGAGCAGGACTTTTTAGCTAAATTAACAGAGATTTCCAAAATTTCCTGAGAAATTTTCCATATAAATCGTATTAACGCAATCGTATGAGCCTCTCAAAATCATACCAAGATATTTAAGTTGTGCTTTATTAATTAGAATTAGAAATATTCTTTTGTAAGCATTTAACTAATAATTAATATGAATATTATAGGTCTCTACATAGATTTAGAATTTCTTTAAGGACCATGATACTTATAAGGGCAAATTTTCAAAGGAATGAAGGTGAGATAATTTTTCCATAGACCTTGCTTCACTTAATCTAAGTATGGAAACCAGCTGACAAAGTGAGCAGGGTTATGTTGGAATAACCTAAGTATGATTCCATGGTTAGAGCATGGAGAACCTTATATGTTCAGATTTTATGTTTCTTAGGCATTTGCTATTGAAAAATACCAGAGACACACCCAGTATTTCCCTTTCATGTTATCCTTTTCTTCAGACCATTCAACCTCATAGGAACATACTATTAATATTCTGACCATTTTCTCTGGGAAAAATAATGGAGAATATTTTCTGTATTACAACAAGAAACCATGCGATGAACATCTACCATACTCAAAGACCAGTGCTGAGGGATCTAGGTACACAAAAAGGTGCTCTTTCGTTGATAAAGTTGCTCATCACTTATTCAGTCCATGCAATAAGAACTATGCTGAGAACTTTCAGTGAATTATCTTATGTAATTGTTGTAATGCTGTCTAAAATCAAGTGTGTCTGTCAGATGAGAAAGGAAATTTGGTGTGATGAGGCTGAAGAACTTGCTCAGTATAAATAGGAGAGTTGTGAGTTGAAATTCTGGTTTTCTGACTTTAAAGTCCATTTTTTCTTACATCCCACACAAAACTGTTACATGGATAGGTCCTCTTATTTTGGACTAGGGAATTTCATTTTAGGAATATTCTTCCAAGTTTATTATCCACAGAGCACTGCTCTCACAGCCCAATATGTATGCTAAACTAAAATGGTACAAACTAGAATACTAATGGTTATATTCAAGTACAAAGTTTTTAAGAGCATAGAGAAGCAGAATTGCTGGGATAATAAAAGTGGTCTTTATAGAAGAGTCAAGACCAAAATAGCTCTTTGAAGTGAAATTAGGACCTAGAAAAGCAGGAATGAGAGGAAGAGCTTACAGGAAAAGGGAATAATATGAGTAATTATGTGAAGGTAGGAAATGGATGAGAATTATCTAAAGAGTAGACATTTCTGAATGGTGCTGGGTCTTATGTTGAAATTGACTACACATGACTTTTGATGCAAGGAGGGAAATTCACATAGGGTATTAGTAAAATGTTAGCGAAGGAGGGGAAGGTTGGTTTCTGTGAAACCAGAATCCAAGGTGGAGATGTGAATGCAGGCATTTATTTGAAAAGACACATTTAGAAACAACACACTGAAGCAATGAGGGAAAGAGGATGAGAGAAGAGGGAGAAATTAAACTGTGATGAAGTTGCACCTGACACCTCAGCCAATACAATGAATTTCCCTGAAAATGGGACAGCCCTCTAAAATTGTCCCAAATTGAAATAAGGCAACCAGTCCTTGAACCCCATTGTTAGTCATCAGATGAAAGCCGATCCTGAGGTAAAGGGATAATTTCGGGGAGGCAGCTCTCTTAGACTAAGAAAATTACCAGAAAGAAACCCAGCTGTGTGTGTGTCATCAGCAGTCAACACTCCCGGAACAACATGGAAAAAATGAATGCTAGCCCTGAAGGGAAGCATCACATGTTTGCCGTGAATCCATTACATCTTTACCTCAGGCCACTTACCTCTCTATCCAATGTTGAAAGTCAAGTCCATGCTATATAGATTCCCCTTTAGGAAGATATACCCTCACTGATGTACTTCAAAGCAATTTGGAGTTGAATTGTAATGCAGTAGTAGTTCATTTTCAGCTTGAAGCCACAGACCAAGTGTGTATCATCTATGTACCAAAATTGGTCCATGTCCTTATTTCCTCTTCTCTCAGCTAGTCAGAAGGGACACCCTCCCATGATAAAATAGGAGTGATCTGAGAGAGAGAGAGGTCTGTGTGATGATATTGGCAGATCATGTGAGTGTCCAGGCTAACTGCTTGGCAGCTCACTTGTGCATGTTGATACTGGTCATCTCTAATCCCAGAGCACCATTTCCATCTTATGAGGGATTTCTACTAAGCCTGGCTAAACTTACAAATTAGAGGGTGCATAACAAAAACCACCTTATAATGAGTGGTTCCGGCTGTATGATCATTTTTAGGGGATGTATCTCAACCAAGATCCAGTAGCACTCCAGAAATTATGTTCAAATGGAATAAAAATTATTAAATGAAGATGGTACGGCTTTGCTACAGAACTCTAGGGATCTATGATCTATGTTGTAATTTTCCTCTGGGGCTTGTTAAAAACTCCACATGGTATATTTTCCCACAAAAACCTCTAATTGCAAAAGGCTGAAGCAACAATGCTGCTTGCACTACAGCTTGGACCTACAAAGAACTCTTTCCTGCTCTGGACCCCACTCACATCTGGCATCCTTTACTATTAGCAGAGAATCAGAACTATACTCCCAAATGTGGAATAGGTTGACTATAGGACCTGAAAAAGACTTCTAGATTCCGTACTTGTCTCTTAGTGGTGGGATGTGCAAAATGCAATAATTTAATCTTTTTTGAGGTTTTTCCTGGCATGTCTCAGACCACTGAACTTATGACAAAACTACATTGATGTGGCAAGAATGTCAATCTCCATATGATTTCCTTTCCACTCTCTAGTCTTATCTAGTTAAATTAACATAATATAAAAAGTGATATTTTGCAGAATATCCAGATTCCTTCAGACTATATTACAACAGAAGGCTAGAAGGTTAATCTAGCTTTGAGACAAAGCCATAAATGTATCCTGTGGCCTAGTCCATATGAATGTGATCTGCTTTTGGTTTCCTGATCTAGAGGGTAGAAAAGTAGACTTTTAGGAGTTTAATAGGCATATGACATGTACTTAGTCATGTTTGCTCTGGCAAATAGATCTCATGTTACACAATAGTTGAAAATGAGGCTTTTCTTTGAGTTTTTTGGTAATTCACCATCACCCTTTAGCTTTCCTCTGTGTTTGACCTTCCCTACTATAGCAGCTTTTCCCCATAGGCAAAGTAGCTCATGTGTCCCTGTGCAGGATAGTCAGCACTGAGACTCTCATTTATTTTGGAAACTTCGTAACAGACCATGCATTCTTGCTTGGGCAACCACAACTCTCTCCAGGCTCCTCTACTGATCATAATTGTGGCTTGAATCCCATTGTTTTTTCACTCTAGCACAGTCACATCTTTTGATGTCTTTTTCCACCATCAAGCCTGGCAGATTTAGCATGTCTACTTCACTTGGTGTGAGCTCCCAGGTCTTTAAACTTCCGAGAACCATTCTATAAGTACATTAGTAATGTCTCCTGAGAGCTTTACCTCAGGATGATAAAGCCTGTGCCATGCAAAATTGTTTCCATATTGATAAGCTTAACGTTTTTAAACGTATGTCTTCCCCTGATTCCCTTAATACAGCATCCTCAGGATCCAGATCAATATATACTTTCTTGAATCCTGCAGGTTCATACGGAATACGTTCCAAAGTTCTTTCAGGATATATCCATTATCCTCCCATTGCAGGCTCAATGCTTCCCGAAACAGCTTATGCTATGATTTAAACTTACTTGTAAATCTGAAGTCTAATAAAAGGAGTGGCCATAAATCCTGAAAAGGGCACATGTTTTCTTTAAAGGAAGATGCCTTTGCATTAAAAGAAACTAGAAGGGGCATTTTCCCCAAACCTCCAGAAAACAGCTAAAGAGTTGCAGTAACTGAATGAGTACAGAATCAAGACAACAGAGCTATAAAAATGGTAGAAGAAATGTGTGGTGCTCTTTAGGATGTCACCACTACCCCAAGCCAGGCACAATTTTGTGGAGGCAGCCTGCACCCGCATTGTGAGATCTTGGACTGATCTGGAGGGAGTAGAGTAACCCGATGCACATACTGGGGTGCCTCTATGTCAGTGCCAAACTATTGGATGGCAGGCAAAAGGACTGAACCAGGACACTCTGCTCTGGCTTGCCTGGCAGAACATGCACTGCAGACAGAAGCACCTTGCAGAAAGCAAATGCAGCGTAAACAACAATTAAGTCAAAACAGCCTGGGGAAAATATTACTAGCTTTTAGACATACACTAGAGTAACCAGGGTGGGGAAAATTCCATTTCATAAAGACTAGAGGAGGCATTCTGATTCCTGGAAACGGGGGAATTCCTAAGATCAAGAATGAGCACAACCCCAGGATAAGACTCAGCCCAGAAAAGATGGTGAGGACTCTACACTTCACCTTTGCTTCAGGCTAATTTTCTTGATAGGAGGGCTGAATTCTGAAGGAGAGCATCAGTTAAAGCAGAGTAAATTTGCAGAGACTTTCGAAAGTGTTTATTGTATCTTTTCTTTAAACTTTTGACAACCAAGGAAATCTTTGTCATATCACTTATTGGAAACAAACTTAAGGAAGAGACAGCTCAGGGCCCCAGAGTAGACACATTAAAATATTAAAATGTACAATGTGTAACAAAAGATTACAAGGTGAACAAAGAAAAGGAAATGCTGTCCCATCCAGCACACAAGGTAAAATTTCAGAAACCATAAATAAAGAAAACCTAGATTTTTGTCATACCAAAGACTTTTTTAAAAATGATCTTTAATATCCTAATAAAATAAAGGAAAAAAGGGTGAAACAACTAACAACATCAAGAAAATAATGAATGAACAATATGAGAATCTTAGTAAAGAGATAGAAATTTTAAAAGAAAATAAACAGAAATATTAGAGTTTAAGACCACAATAACTGAAGTGAAAATTATCTAGAGTGTTTAAAAGCAAATTAGAGTTCACAGAAGAAAGAAGGAATGAATACAACACAATTGAAATTATTGAGGCTAAGGAGGAGAAAACAGAATGAGAAAAAGGTAACAGAGAATGATACATGTGGATACCCTCAAGCCTACCTATATATGCATTATGGGAAAAGGAAAAGAAAGAGGCAGAAGGAATATTCAGAGATAATTACGGCAAATTCCCCAAATTTAATGAAAGATATCAATAATCACACAGAATAACCCTGATGCGCCACAAATAGGATATACTCAAGGAGAAGCATCCCAGACACATAGCAGCTAAACTGTTACTGTCAAGCCCAAGGATTGAGTTCTGAAAGCTGCAAAAAGTTATGTACAAGGAAGCCCTCATAAGTTGCTGATTTCTCATCAAAAACTATGGTGGCAAGAAGGTATTCGGATAAAATATTAAAGTGCTGAAGGTAAAATTTGCCATCCAAGAATTTTATAATGAACAAGACTGTCTTTCAACTGAAGGAGAGATGAAGACATTCCACAATTTTAAAAAAACTGAGGAAGTTTGTCACCACTGGATGTGCCAGTGCCAAAAGGAGTCCTTCAGACTGAAAGGAAAGGACAGACGTTAGATCAAAGAGGCATAAAGAAATAAAAACCTCCAAAAACATTAACTGTATGGGTGAAATAAATACCAATCCTATTGTATTGTATCTATTGGTATGTAACCTCACTTTCTACTTCCTAAGGGTTTTAAAGGAAAATGGATAAAAAGCAATGCAAATCTTGGGTTTTGCACATAACAATGTGTCAAGATTCAGATTATAACAATATAACAAAAAAGGTGATGGGACAGAGGAGTGTAGGAAGAGTGTTTTGTATGCAATTGAATTTAAGTTGGTATCAAAATAGCATGATTGATACAGGTGTAAGAAGTTAAATTTAAGCCTAATGGTAATCACAAGGAAAACATATGAAAAATATATTCAAAAGTAGAAGAAGAGGGGCTCAAAATGGTGTACTACAAAATATCAAATAAACATAGATCAAGGAATTAAGGACAGAATTGCAGGATAGAAAAGACTTACAAAGACACCATAGCAAAATGGCAGAAAAAAATCAAGCATTACCAGTAATTAAAGTCAAAGACAGAGATTGGCAGAATGGATAAAAATACCATGACCCAAGTCTTATGTTACTCAAAAGTGACTCACCTCAAATTCGAAGACACAAGTAGGTGGAAAGTAAAAGGATGGAAAATACATACCATACAAATAGTAAATAAAAGAGAGGTGGAGTAGCTATACTAAAATCAGATCAAATAGATTTTAAGTAAAAAACTGTTATTAGGTAAAAAGAAGGTCCCCACATACTTATAAAAGGATCAGTTCAACAAAAAGACACATAAAATATAAATTTATGTGGAACTAACAGTAGAGTTCCAAAATATATGAAGCAAGCATTGACAGATGTGAAGAGAGAAATAAACTGTTCTGCATTAGTAGTAGGAGACTTCAATACACCACTTTCATAATGGATAGAATATCTCAACAAAAAAATAATGAGGACATGGAAGACTAGACTACTATAAATCAACTAGGCCTAACAGACATATATAGAACCTTTCACCCAATAATAGAAGAATGCCCATTCTTTCTCAGATTGCATGGGTCATTCTCTAGGATAGAGCATATGTTAGAGCACAAGACAAGTCTCAATAAATGTAAAAATACTGAAATCATATAATGTATCTTACAGACCATACAGACCTTATGAATATAGTAAGAAAAAATGCTCAACTGAATCCAACAGCATATTTAAAGAATTATACATCGTGATCAAGTGAGATTTATCCCAGGTATGCACGGGTAGTTCAGCATAAGAAAATCAATCAATTTAACATACCACATTAATAAAACAAAGGAAAAAAATCACATAATCATCTCCATTGATGTCTAAAATGCACCTGACAAAATCCAGCACCACTTCTTAATAAAAACACTTAAAAAACTAGGAATAGAATGAAACCTTCTCATTGTGATAAAGGGCACATATAAAAAATCCACAGCTAATATCCCACATAATGGTGAAACTGAAAATTTTCCTTCTAAGATGAGAAAAAAGGAAAGGATGTTCTATGTCACCACTGTTATTCAACTTTCATCTGGAAATTCTAGCCAGAAAATTCGGCTAGAAAAGGGAATAAAATACACCCAGATAGGAAAGGAAGAGATTATATTTTCCTTATTTGCAGATGGCATGATCTTATATAAAGAAAAATCCCGAAAAGTCCACAACAAAGCTCCTAGAACTAAGAAATGAATTCAGCAAAGTGGTGGGGTAAAGGATCAATATGCAAACAATTGATTATGTTTTTATACACTAAGATTGTACAGTCTGAAGAGGAAAACAAATAAAGATTCATTTACAAATCACCTACAAGAATCAAATATCTAAGAATGAATTTGACCAAGGATGTACAGGACTCGCACTCAGAAAACTATAAAACATTGCTAAAAGAAAATCAGACTTAAATAAATTGAAAAACATTCCATGATCATGATTTGGAAGACTAAGTATTATTAAGATGTTAACTTTACAGAAAGTGTTTTTCAGATTCAACTCAATCCCCATCAAAATCCCAACAGCTTTCTGTGCAGAAATGGAAAAGTCAACATCATATTTATGTGGAAGAAGAGGCCCCAGATAAACAAGACCATCTTGAAAAGTAATAAACTTGGAGGGGTTACATTTATCAATTTTAAAACTTATTACAAAGCCATAGTAATCAAACACAAGTACAGACATATAGACCAATGGAATCAAACTGAGGGCCCAGAAATAAACCCATATCTCTAGAGTCAATTGATTTGGGGTGCCAACCCTACTCAATGCAGAAATAATCTTTTCACAAATGGTGCTAAGAAAACTGGATATCTGTATGCAAAAGAATGAATGTTTTCTCCTATGTCACATCATATATAAAAATTAACTCAGAAGGTATTAAAGACCTAAATATAAAACCAAATATAATAATAATTAAATATACAATTAAAACTATACAATTTCTAGAACAAAACATAGGGAGGCATCTTTAGGGCCTGATATCAAGCAATGGATTTTTGGACTTTACACCAAAAGCAATGACAACAAGAGAAAAAAAATTTTGAATGGGACTTCAAAATTAAATGCTTTTGTGAATGAAAATACTTCTTCATCATGAAAGTAAAAAGATAACCTATAAACTGGTAGATATATTTGGAATCCATATATCTGTGAAGGATTTGATATCTAGAATTTATAAAGAAATCCTACAATTCAACAACAGAAAGACAAACAGGTTAACTTAAAAATAGGCAAAAACTGGAACAGACATTCTTCAAAAGAGATATACAAATAGCCGAGAAGAAAATGAAAGCTGTTCAACATCACAAACCATTTGGGAAATGTGAATCAAAAGCACAATGAGATACCATTTTCAACCCACTAGAATGACTACTTTTAAAGGAACAGAAAATAATGATGGTTGGGAAGGATGTGAGGGAACCTTAAAATGGTGCAGTCACTGTAGAAAACTGGAAGTTCCTCAGAAAGTTAAGTTTAGAATTATCAAATGACCTACCAACCCCACTTCTTATATACCAAAAATATTTGAAAAAAGAGATTTGAAAAGATATTTGCACCCTGGTATTTATAGTGGGATTATTCTCAATTGTAAAAATATGGAAGCAAACTGAGTTTCTATCAATTGATGAAGGGATAAGCAAAATGTTGAAAATATACAATTGAATATTATTTAGCCATGTAAAGGACAGATGCTCTGATACATATGACAACATGGTTGAAATATGAAGACATCACATTGGATGATGACACAGAAGAATAATTATTTCATGATCTCACTGATAAGAAATAATTAGAAAAACAATATTCATCAAGTCAGAAAATAGAATACAGGTTACCAGGTTCTAAGCTGGGGATAGAGAATAGGGAGTGCATGCTTAATTGGTACAGAGTTTCTATTTGACATTATAGAAAAGTTTTTGTAAAGGATGGAGGTGATGGTAGCATGACATTGTGAATATAAATAACACCTCTGATTATATATTCGAATGTGGTTATAAGGTGAAATTTTAGGTTGTATAAATGTTATTAGATTAAAAAATAAATAAAAGCATAGAACTACACAACATAAACAGTATTACTCTAATATAAATGATGTACTATAGTTAACATTGTAATTATAATAACATTATTTCTTTATTTGTGACAATGTCACCACACCAATGTAAAATGTTAACAATATGGAAA
Organism: Myrmecophaga tridactyla; assembly: GCA_004026745.1. Lineage (NCBI taxonomy): Eukaryota > Metazoa > Chordata > Mammalia > Pilosa > Myrmecophagidae > Myrmecophaga > Myrmecophaga tridactyla. The sequence continues at coordinate 11,095 of PVIY010005609.1, forward strand.
ACTGGGTATGTGAGGGGGTAACAGGAAACTGCATTTTATTCATTATTTTTCTGAAAACCTGTGATTTCTCTAATAAGAAAGAATTATACATCATGACCAAGTGGAATTTATCAGGAATGTCAGGGTGGTTTAATCTAAGTAAATCAATCACTTCAAGAGAATGAGAGGGAAAGATGCATGATAATTTCAATAGACACAGAAAAAGGATTTTACAAAATTTAGCACTCTTTCTTGATAAAATCACTCAGAAAACTCTGAATGAAAGGGAACTTCCTCAATATGATAAAGGTCACATATGAAAAACTCATAGCCATCAAGATGGTCAATAGTGAAAAATGAAAATGTTTTTCCTAAGATCAGAAAAATAACAAAGATATCCACTTTCACCAGTGCTATTCAACATTGCACTAGTAGTTCTAGCTAGAGCAATTAGGCAAGAAAAAGAAGTAAAACATATCCACATTTGAAAGAAAGAAGTAAAACTATCTCTAATCAGAGTATGTCATCCTATATACAGAAAATCCCAAAGAATCCACAAGAAAGTTATTAGAGCTAATAAATAATTCAGCAAAGTTGTACAACACAAGATGAACATGCAAACATCACTTGTGTTTCTTCATATCAGCAGTAACAATCTGAAAAGAAAATCAAGAAAACAATCACCTTTACAAAGGCATATGAAAGAATAAAATTTATAGGAATAATTTTTAAATAAGCATGTAAAAATCTTTGCCTTAAAAATTAGTAAACATTGCTGAAAAAAGTTGATGACACTCTAAATAAATAGAAAGATATCCCTTGCTCAAGGATTGAAAAACTTAATATTGCTAAAATTCCAATGCTAGCCAAGCAATTTATAGATTGAATACAATCCTGATCAAAATTTCAGCAGCTTTTATTTTAAAAATGGAAAAGCCAGACATAAGCTATATATGGAAGTTAAGCAGCTCTGAATAGCCAAAGCCAGCTTGAAAAAAGAAGAATGAAGTTAGAGAATTTACACACCCTGATGTAAACACTTACTACAAATCTACAGTAATCAAAACAGGGTTATGCAAGCATACAGACAACAATCCGATGGATTAAAATACAGAGTTCAGATATAAACCCACACATCCCTTGCTGTAGAGCCAATTAATTGTTTTTCACGTAGAAATGTTTGTTCCTTTTGAGTACTTAATTCATACCAATTTCTCTCTTGGCTGTTCCTCTGGTAACAATAGGTTCCCATCTCTCAAGAACATTGAATCTGAACTGACTGAGAGAGACCCAGTGTTAACAGAGCCCCCAAACCAGGGCTTTCAGAGTAACAAGGAACATTGATAATCAGCCTTTCCTTTAGAAAAGGGTTGTAAATTTAGAAAGAGATTGTGAATCAGGAGGGTCAAAATCTCTTCCTTCCAAGTGTAGAAAACCTGGAGTTCAATGCAAAATTGGAAACCAAAATATATAAGCAATGAAATATACAATAACCTCATAGTACTTCCTCATATACAAAAGGTCAAGATGGTTTTTGAGAAATCAAGATCTGATAATCTGGTATCTTCTATTAAGAATGGCCCCACTCCAGCATTTTAAGAGAAAGAAGTTTTGTCTCAAAACAAATATACTGAAACGGATATAATCTGTCAGAGTAAATCAACTCACACGCAGGAAGAACTCCTGTTCCCTTCCTGCCGGCAGCATGCCATTGCTGCAGCCAGTGCTCAGACCTTGCAGCAGCAGTGCTGCTCCATGCCATGATCTCTCCTTAGGTTGAGCATGTGGGTCTGAGGCCCAAGTGGGCCCTAGGGCCAATTTATTTTTTCTAAGAAAGCCAAGTCCACTCAATAGGGAAAGAATAGTCTTTCAACTAATGTTGCTTGGAAAATTGGATATCCACATGCAAAAGAATGAAACTGGTCCCCATTTTATATTTTATACAAAAATTAACTCAAAATGGATCAGTAACCTAAATATAGCACCTAAACCATGGAGCTCTTAGAGGAAAACATAGGGGAAAATCCGCAAGACCTTCTATCAGGTAATGGATACTTAGATATGAAATCAAAAGCATGAGCAGCAAAAGAAAAAATTGTATTTGATTTAATCAAAATTTAAAATTTTGTGCATCAAAGGATGTTATCATGAAAATGGACAGATACTTAGAGAATGGGATAAAATATTTGGAAAGCATGTCAGATAGGTTTTCATATCTGGAATATATAAATAACTCCTATAACTCAAAAAAAGACATTAATTAGAAATTAAGAAAAGGATTAGAGTTTACAGAGCATATATACTCTCTGTAACTAGAATTGGCCCATAAGCATATGGAAATGTCCAGCATCACTACTCAATAGGGAAATGGAAAAAAAAATCATAGTGAAAGACCACTTCACACCCACTGGGATGGCTATTATTAAAACAAAAAGAGAAAATAACAGATGTTGAGGATTCAGAGAAATAGGAACTTTTGTACATTTTTGGTGGGAATGTAAAAACAGTCCAATTGCTCTGGAAAACAGTATGGCCATTCCTCAAAGTGTTAAACACAGAACTATCATATATACAAAAGCATTGAAAGCAAACATAGAACAGGTATTTTTACGCCAATCTTCAAAAAAAGTGTTATTCATAACAGTCAAAATGCAGCCCCAATCCAGCAGTCCATCAACAAATGGGTGGATAAACAAAATGTGCTATATACAGACAATGTAATACTGTTCAGTCATAAAAAGGAATACAGTTCTGATGCATGATATAAAATGGAGGAAGCTTGAAGACATGTTGAGTGAAATGGGCCAAAGGGCAGATTTGGTACAGGTTACCAGGGGTGGGAGTTGGGTGCAGGGGAGTGGTGAGTTAAGGCACAATGAATATGGGTTTTTATTTGGGGAGATAGAAAAGTTTTGGTAAAGGATGGTGGTGATGGCAGCACAAAATAGTGGCTATAATTAATGAGACTGAGTTGGGAAATATTAGGTTATATATTCATTACCACAAATAAAAACAAACAAACTGTATTAGTTAGGGTTCTCTAGAGAAACAGAATCAGCAGGGAACACTCGCAAATATAAAATTCATAAAGGTGTCTCACGTGACCTTGGGAACGCAGAGTCCAAAGTCCGCAGGGCAGGCTGTGAAGCTGATGATTCCGATGGAGGATCTGGATGAACTCCACAGGAGAGGCTCACCAGCCAAGACAGGAAGAGCCTGTCTGTTCTGAATCCTCCTTAAAAGGCTTCTAGTGATCAGATTAAGCATCACTCATTGCAGAAGACACTCCCCTTTGGCTGATTACAAATGTAATCAGCTGTGGATGTGGCTGACATGACCATGATTTAATTCTATGAAATGTCCTCATTGCAGCAGACAGGCCAGTACTTGCTGGTGGTACCACAAATAGGTGCCACCACTTGGCCAAGTTGACACATAAACCTAACCATGACACAAATGGTTATCTAGGTCTGAACTTGGTCCTTCTCTTTTCCTGCTTTCTGCTTACAGGAGTTGAAAGTTTTCTTCTATGTTTTCAAGGAGGCCCACTTAAATTTATACTGACATCCTGGCTTAAATTGGTGATTACACTTCTCAGGCTTTCGTTGACTTTCCTCCATGCATTGATAATATCCAGTAGCAGCAACTGATTTAAGTGTCCTTATAATTCCTACATTTTAAAAAACTTTCCAAGATCAAAAATACTGCATCTGTCATTGTATTTTATTCCACTGGTATTTAATCCCAGCTGTTGACAATGTTTTTTTTTTTTTTTTTAGTTTTTTTTTAAACGTAACAACATACAAATACGAACATTCTTATCATATGATCATTCCATTCTTGGTATGTAATCAATAATTCACAATACCATCACATGGTTGTATATTCATCACTACCATCACCTCTCAGAACATTTGCATCAATTCAGGAAAAGAAACAAAAAGAAAAAAGAAAAAAATTCGTACATACCATACCCTCTTCCCCTCCCCCTCACTGATTACCAGCATTTCAATCTGCTAAATTTATCTTAACATTGCTCCTCCTATTATTTATTTATTTTTAATCCATATGTTTTACTCGTCTGTTGATAAGGTAGATAAAAGGAGCATTAGACACAAGGTTTTCACAATCACACAGTCACATTGTGGAAGCTATATCATTATACAGTCATCTTCAAGAAACACAGCTACTGGAACACAGCTCTACATTTTCCAGCCTCTCCATTACACCTTATCTAAAAAGGTGATATCTATTTCATGCGTAAGAATAACCTTCAGGATAACCTCTCCACTCTGTTTGGAATCTCTCAGCCATTGACACTTTATTTTGTCTCATTTCGCTCTTCCCCCTTTTGGTAGAGAAGATTTTCTCAATCCCTTGATGCTGAGTCCCAGTTCATTCTAGGATTTCTGTCTCATGTTGCCAGGAAGGTCTATACCCCTGAAAGTCATGTCCTCATGTCTCATTATCCTGTTGTCTAAGAGAGAGAGAGGCCACATCTGAGCAATGAAAGAGGTTCTCTTGGGGGTGACTCTTAGGCCTAATTTTAAGTAGGCTTAGCTTATCCTTTGTGGGGTTAAATTTCATATGAACAAATCCCAAGTTTGAGGGCTCAGCCTATTGCTTTGGTTGTCCCCACTGCTTGTGAGGATATCAGGAAAGTTGTTGACAATTTTAACAACCTAAGGCTCCATATGCTACTAGCCATCGAACTTCTGCTCCCATATCTATGTAGGGCTGAAAGTGTAGGACTTCTGCTGGTTCCAAATGTCATAATGAACGTTCCCCAGAAACAGCCTCTTGGACAGAGATTTGCATGTAGGAAGTAACTAAAATTGGGCAAAGGGAGAAGTTGAACCTCATTGCAACGGAGGCCTCAGTGAATGCCACATGGAGCTTTGGATCTGGAATGGCTCTTTTGAGATGCTCTCAGTTGACACAAAGGGCCAGTCTTTTACCCTTGCATCAGTCAGTCATTAGAAATCTAATGTACCAGGAAGGGGACATTACTTTGCCTGAGGCACTTTCCTTTGTCAGAGCAATTTCTGGAAAAGTACTAAGCTGTCCAGAGTTAACACTCTGTGCAGCCATGGTGCCTCAGGCTTGACGGGGAATCTTGCTGAAACAACACAATATCTGCTACATAGAACAACTTTTTCATTAGAGAATCAAGAATAGAGATGAAGTAGAAGCAGGAAAAAGAAGTCATCTTAAATGCACAATTTCATTAAGGTGTATTTGGGCAAAGACACAAATGACCAAAGTTCACTTAAATGACAGGCTTTATTGTAATGTGCATAGCTTCTTACGAGTAAAGTAATTATACCAAAGCCCTTGCAGATCATGATGGATGTGGTATGATTGATAGTGTGGCTTAGGTAGTAACCACAAGGAAACAAAACTTGAGAATTTAGTGGGGTTTATCCCACGTAGTAGAAAACCAGCAAAGTTATGTTCTTTCCACCAAAGCCTATTTTTATCATTACAACTTCTTCCCTGAGAATCTTTGTGTTGAGCAGCAGCATAACAAATTTGTCAGCATGACATTGGAGAATAATGAGCTTCCTTAAGTCCAAATTGTAAGAATTGGTAATGTTTCAATTTGAAGATTTAATTAACATATAGCAACAAAATTCAGTCATCATTCATTTGAAAGTAGGAAACTCGTTAAGCACCAGGCATCTTTAAAAGACCCTGGAGAAACAGAAATATATATTTTTTAAATCCATCCCTCTGTAGTAGGCTAAGTGTAAGGGTGCAGGGTCTGCTCTTAATCCTCTTTATTTAGCCTGCTAATGTTTCATGAAGGATGGCAGAAAATAGAGACGAAGGGCTTCATTACTGCACAGCAAGCAGCCAAAGCCTCATGTTTTTGTTGGTTCTTCTTGCCTCATAAGACCCACAGAAGTGGTGTGAAGGTGTCTAGACAGATGTGTGTACACAAAGAGTTCACATCATCACAGAAGGACAAAGAGGGAGCCATCTATTTACAGCAGCCAGTATGCAAACCTATACTTTGTTCCAGAGGAAGATTTTACCACATCCTTCAAATTTTCCCACTACAGATCAGTAAAAATTGGCCAGGACTTTGTATTATTGGCAAGGCATGAAAGAAAATAAGAAATCCATGGAGGGGTGTTTGCCACCAATGCCATAACAAGGGAGCAAATATATTACCGAATAATTGAAACCAACCCAACAAATCTCATAACACAGGTATCGAAGCAGAAAAATTGTGAAAATTTTACTTAAAATCTGAATTTTCAACAAATGCTTACAGAGACCAAGAAGTCTCTGTATGTTTTGTATCAGACTTAATTCAAGGAAATGCTTGGTGCATAAAGAAGTAATTGTGTTCCTTAGAATTATCACCATTGTGCCCAAAAAAGGTAAAATGATACTCATTCATTCACTCAATACTTCAATTTGTTTAAGGAATAAAAAATAGAAATTAACATAGACATCTTACTAAGGTTACGTTTTATAAGTCTTTTGTATACAGTATTATGGTTAAATCTTTACAAAGTGCATCACACATTCTATAAAATGTTTATTTCTCTTCAGCTGATGCCTTTGCTGACATCATTGACAAACAAAGCTGACATAACTCCTTTAAAGCAATGCAGTTGATAATTACAATAGTAAAATTTAGTTGCACAATAACAGCAAAAGAGGTAGCCATTCACCCTTATAGAGTGGTATCTGCACCAAAGTACCTGGTCAAAGGTATATAGTTATTTCACAGATTATCTGAGAATAAAGGAAATTTGATAGAAAAAGTAAGACCAACTGTGTTTGAACCTGTTCCTGGACTCTTCTCATTACTACCCTCTTCTCCCCAGTTAAGGACCTAGTCCCTTCTCTTCTAACTACCTTCCTTTTCAAAACAGTAAAACATCTGCCATTAATTTCACACTAGTTACATCTAATGGCAGTATTTGCATTTTATACTTTCATCTGAAATGGTAAAACGAAAGCTTTTGTGCCTGCTCAAGGAATTTCATGCATCGACAAAGTATGCAGGGTGTGACAGGGCAGGGATAATTGATAGGATGTTGCTGAAAGCTTATGGAAACCCAGAAATTAAATATACCTCAGTAGTTTTAGGGTACCTAGAAGTGAGGTTAATTCAGAAGGAAAACTATTCAGTTACACCCTCTGTAGATGCAATGAAATAATAAATTGCTCATCTCTTAGTGCTGCTGTCACTTCTTTTGCTACTGCAAGAGGAGCTTTTCAGAATCTTAACATGTACCCTAGCATTTCTGCCTCCTTGGTGTTTAAACCTCAATGCCTAGAGAGTGCCCGATCTTAGCAAAACCTACCTCCTGGATGTCATGTTGATGTATCAGTCTTTGCTCTCTGCTCTTATTGTTCTTTCCATATAAACTTTATCTTACTCTCTAAACCAACTCTTTCTTAAAGGCAGAGTAGTTCAATGAAATATCACCAGTTCTGAATAAGTTAGACCTTAATTTTTATCCTGTATGAATCATGTGAACAATAGCTAAATGAACTTGACAGTAACTTGTTTCAAACATTTGATGTTCTGATCTATAAAATAGGAAAAAAGGTAATATCTTAGAAGATGGTTGCAAAGATTACAGTAAGAAAGCTAAAGTCTCCAGCACATAGTGCCTTCAATAATTATGGTAATTTAGATCCAACTCAGGTTCTGACTCCTACAATGAAGTATTCTCTATTCAAGCCTTTGATTTTTTTTTATGAATTTCCTTTGAACTAATAGTGTAATGCAATTGAAAAGTTCATTATTCTTTAATCGTCTCATGTAGATTATATTTGTTTTTGTTAATTTAATCTAAGTGTATCTGTCAGGAGCTATTAATATTTTTGAAAAAAAAAGTTTTGTTGAGAGTTCCAGAAATAAATAGTGAGGATATGGTCAGAGGATTAAGGATTCCAGAGTAGCTCCTTAGACCTAGAAAGAACTGCAAGTATTTATGGGAAAACTCGAGTCCTGATTAGAGTGATAACGGTGGGAGATTAGGAGTTAGTTGAATTGGGTTGTAAGGTGGGAGCTTGATAACAAAGATGAAAGCATATTTTAATTTAATCAAGATACAAGTTCACACTAAGGGCAAAAACAAAAATAACCTGATTATGAGCTACTGATACACTGTATGTGAGATCTATCAACCCCTGTTGAATATGAGGAACAAGTCTGACCCCGTGGTTTAAAAACAAGGAAAACATACATGAATTAGTTGAATGGCTTGACCTGTGCAGTTGACAGGCAGTAAGTCCACATTCAGGCAGATTAAAAGATGGAGGAGGAATGGGTAAATAATTCAGAAACAGAAGATTCATCTAAGGTCTATCTTCTAAGAGCTATGATCAGTAATTGTCAAAAATAGTTTAACGAATGATATCAAGAAACACAATAAGCATTTGAGAGTTAGAAGTCATAGAGAACAGGTAAGCTTAAGGAGGGTAAAAGGGATATAAACGGTTATTTTCTGTAATTAGGTATTTATAAACAGAATGGGAAGGGCAAGGATGCTCTGAAGACTGAAGACCTAAACGCACTTGTGAAACAACTGAGACAGGTTCTGAACCCCCAGAAAAGGATAGAGAACATACACCAAGAGAAAAAATAATACAAATTAGACTGTCAATATATGATCAGCCCAGAGGGAAATTAACTTTCATTCTATCTAAATGGTAGTCAAATAAGGGCAAAATAAAAGCATTTCAATAATGCAAAGTTTCAGAAAGACTTCAGTATTCTAGCATTTTGAATAAATACTTAGTATTTATTATGAAGTATCTTGATGATGCTCTCTAGCTAAGAGACCAAATGTACCAAGAAAGCAAAAGACATCGGATCCAGGAAATATTGATTCTGAATTGAAAACCTGTGAAGTGCTATTCTTGGATAACAGCTTCATAGTAGGTTTAGAGATCAAAAAGTTTAGCTTGTGTATATACCCAAAAGAGCAGAAAGTAATGACACAAACAGACATTTGCATACTGATGTTCATAGCAGCATTATTCACAATTGTCAAAAGATGGAAACAAACCAAATGCCCATCAACAGATGAGTGGATCAACAAAATGTGGTATATACATACAATGGAATATTATGCAGCAGTAAGACAAAATGAAGTCCTGAAGCACATGACAAGATGGATGAGCATTGAGGATATAATGCTGAGTGAAGTTAGCCAGACACAAAAGGACAGATACTATATGATTCCACTTTTATGACCAGCATAAAGGTATAATCAGAGGCCTATAATACAGAATATAGGGAACTTAGAGATACATAGAAGCTAGACATGGGTGAACCATTAGCCAATGAGGTTGAACTCCAATGTAAGGGAATAGATAGGAGTGAAGGTGATTCTCTAGTGGGTCTGAAAGTAATATGACCATATTGAAGATGAACAAGATTGAAAGGGGTTGGTTGTATAGATCTACGTGTCCCACTGATCAACATTAGAAATATGAATAAATTCTCGCAAGAATTACTTCAAAGATATAATTCTTGTATAAAGAGTGTTTAAGTCCAGGGTACGGGGGACAACTGCTGCTATTGCATGCTATGAGCTATGTTCAGAAGGAAACCATCAACACTATCACAGCAACAGGAGAGGTTAATAATGGCGGGGGGAGGCGCCAAGGGACGAGTTAAGAGATTTAGATTTCTTATTTGGTGAGGGTGTGTTTATTGGTTCTTTTTCTCTTGAGAACAATGAAATTATCTAAAATTGAGAATATTGATGGACTGTAGACTTTGGACCCTCTACATGATGCCCAATGAATGCAGGTGGCTGAAGGATGCACTGAAAGAGAAGTAGATTAGCAAATGATGGTGTATACTTATGAATGAAGGTTGTGCTGCTACAAAAAGGAACAAAGTCGTGAGGCATGCAACGATGTGAATGAACATGTGGGACATTTGGAGAGACAAAATAAGCCAGAAACAAAAGAACAAGAATGGTATGGTCATTTTTAGACAATGCTTATAAGAAAATAACGGCCTAGATTGTGACCTTTTAGAGCAACATATTAAGTCTGGAATGGTGATTATTATTTCTTGATTTTGAGAGGCTGTTTTTTATATATAACCTGATATTTGGAGACAAGAACAAAGCTGAACAGGTTGGGATTAAAGTAATTCAGAACATAAGGGTAAGGAAGACAGTGTCTATATTTTAGAACCACACACTCTTTGAGACCAATGGAAGAAAGTTTTATTTGGTCTGGAACTGAAATTTTCTGTAGTGCATAATCTAATTCAACCTATATATACAGCTCATTTGAATAATTGAAACAAAGGGAGCACAGAATAAGAAAGAGGTCCTTTAATCCTGTATGATTATTGTAATGCCTCAAAACATCCCAGAGTACATTAAGCAGATAATCAAAAAGTATTGGCAAAGTCCCCTGAGGGATGGGAGAAAAATATGGAACAACTAAATCTTATCATCAAGGAATCCTCTGATATTGTGTCAAACTTCAGGGACACCCAAATCAATAGGCCACACCTTCGATCAGGTAGCAGAGAAGCTTAGACTCCTATAGGCATGCCTAAGAGTTACTTCTGGAGGACCTCTTTTGTTGCTCAGATGTGGACTCAGTCTCTCTGAGTCCGACTCTGCAAGTGAAATCATTGCCTTCCCCCCTACATGGGACATGTCATCCAGGGGTGAAAGTCTCCCTCGCGATGTGGGAGATGACTCCCAGGGATGAATCCAGACTTGGCATGGGATCAACAATTCTATCCTGACCAAAAGGGGAAAAAAATGTAATTAATAAAGTATCAGTGGCAGAGAGAGTTCAAATAGAGTTGAAAGGCTACTCTGGAGGTTGCTCTTACATAAGCTTCAATTAGACCTTGCTACCTATCACAACCTGCCAACCCCCTGCCAGGACCATTCCAGCCAATCCTAAAGAACACCCATATTAGTGATAGACCCGTACAATATGAAAAATTTAGAATGTCCATAGCCCAAGCAACCCTAAATAGAAGGATGGAAAGATCAAAGATGATGGTGGAGTTATACAGAGAAGATAGTATTTAATAAATGAATATGAATGTTGAATCCTTAAATTGATATCTCTTTTAGTCTCCAGTATTTTAGAGCAGCTAGAAGTAAAAACCTAAAATTGTGAAATTGTAAACTATGTCAAACTCTGAAATATGTTCTAAAACTAATTGTGGTGCTGTTCTTTGAAACTTATAGTTTTTTTGGTATATATGTTATTTTTCATGAGAAAAGAAAGAAAAAAGGTCGATTGTGATGAAAAATGATATTTAAGCCCTCTAGCCTCTTACTTTCTGCAGCAGCTAGAAGGAAAAATATGAAAGGATCATATGGTAGTCCATGACAAACTGTGGGATCTGTCCTGTAACTACTTGTTGAAGAGTACTTTGAAAACTATTCCTTTTTTTATTTCTTTGCTTTATATATATGTTTGCTTTATATACAATAAAAAAGTTAAAAAAAAGTTTAACTTGGAACAGAAGGAAGAAGGGCTCTAGAATGGAGATTATAAGAGAAAGGAAGACGCCATCCAATGGTACAATGAAGATATCAAAAGAACTTTGGGATAAAATAAATACACATAATTAATTAATTTTACAAAAGCTGTTAAATTTTCTAAAAGGAAAAATTTAATTTTTTTTTACCAAAGTCATGGTGGAAATATAAACTGTAACCAGCCTAATATTTGGGGATACGGTTTTCCTTCTAAAATCTCTCGTTTTTAGTAAATCCTTCCCTTCCTCCAAACATTATATAATTCCCATTCATTGCAACAAGGAGAAGATGAATAGAGTTTAGACTGTAGGATTTATTGCATAATATTGTGTCTCAAAAAAACTTTATTTTAGAAAATCAACTTGGAAGTCCTTATTTTTCAAGACATAAGAAAACTTTCACTATTCAAAATCTTCATGGAGAGATGCTTCTCAAATGGCAACATTAGGAAGTCTGTGATTCTCTTCCCAGCTAAATAACCCTCCCAATTGAAAATTGTTTTTTAAAACCCAACCATTTAAAGACTCTTGATATTGTGTTAAGGACCTAAAATCAATGGAAGAACAAGTATTCAAGAAAGTCAACTCAACTTTAGTAAGAACAATGCAAGTCAATCACATTTAAGCCACAATCTGCTTCCTCTCTCTGAATGCATGGAGAGGGAAACTCTGTTCCTGCAGGGTGCATCCAAGAAAACAGGGCTCCTTTTCCCAGAAGATCTAAGTCTCATGCTGCAGTATCTTCCCCAGGAGGAACAAGATGCTATCATGTCTCAACTCCTCTTCTCCATGTTCCAGGAGCTCTATTCCAGGCCAGAGAGACTGAGAAGTCTTGGGCTACCTTCCTCAAATCAGCCTCCATTCTTAGGGCAGAAGTTCCACCCCAGTTGTGAGAAAGCAAAAAATACTGGTCCCTGATCCCTCTAGCCCCAGCTGGTTCATAAGGTAAAGAGGTTCCACATCAGGAGAGGAACAGCAACAAGCAAAACCAGGGGCTTTTGCCCTTTCCCAGGACACCAGTACTCCACTCATAAAATTAGGGTGCTATTCTTAGAATAGTGGCCAACTGTTCCCATTCCCATCTTTGGAGCAGTGGCTCAGAGATTTTTTTTTCAGATGGAGAGGAAGGCTATAAGAACAAAAAGCTCTAAAGTTCATCTTAAAGGAACTAATTTTATTTGGAAAAGAACTTGAGGAATTTCAAACTTGATTGTGCTGTCAAAAACTGGCTACTTCAGCAGTAAACAATTGAGAGGAGCAGTAGGTCTGGGATAATAACAAGCTAAACTACATAAAGAGCAACTGGAAGTTTAACAGAGAGAAATGGAGAATTGTCGCAATGAAGAGTTCTCCTGGAGTTATAGAAAGGCGCAGTGCTAGCCTCAAAAACTACTCCTTCAAAAGGAATCAAATTTAATTACCATATTTTTGAGCAATTCTTTAAAAGAAACAAAAGATATGTTAGAAATAAGTAAAACTATTTCTGTTTGTAATGACATAATATTGTAAATTGAAAAATCCTAAAGAATCAAGTTAAACATATGAGATTAATAAAGGAGTTCAGTAAGGTTGCAGGATACAAAGTCAATAAAAAATAATTTTATTTCCTACATTAACAGGGAACCATCCAAAAATGAAGTTAAGTAAACAACTCACTTTACAATGGCATTGTATTAGTTAGGTTTCTTTAGAGAAACAGAATCAACAGGAAATATTCATAAATATAAAATTTATAGAAGTGTCTCATGTGACCGTGGGAACGCAGAGTCCAAAATCCACAGGGGAGGCTGTGAAGTCCTCCAATGGAGGGTCTGGATGCACTCCACAGGAGAGACTCGCCAGCCGAAACAGGAAGAAAGCCTGTCTCTTCTGAATTCTCCTTAAAAGGTTTCCGGTGATTAGGTTAAGAATCACTCATTGCAGAAGACACTCCCCTTGGCTGATTACAAATGCAATCAGCTGTGGATGCAGCTGACATAATCATGATTTAATTCTATGAAATGTCCTCATAGCAACAGACAGGCCAGTACTTGCCCAACCAGCAAACAGGTACCACCACTTGGCCAAGTTGACACATGAATCTGACCATGACAGGCATCATTACAAATTAACGACAACAAAAAAAAAGTGAAGAACTGGTATTCTGAAAAGTACAAAATATTTTTGAAAGGATTAAAGAAGATCTAAATAAATGGAAATCTATTCCATGTTCAAAGATTGGAAAACAATATTGTTAAAGTGGAAATTCTCCCCAAATTGATCTCAGCTTAAATGCAATCTCTATCAAACCCCAGTTGGATTTTTTTTTGTAGAAATTTACATACTCATCCAAAATTTTTTTAGAAATGTAAATAATAAATAGAACATCTTGAAAAAGAACACATTTGGAAGACTCACTCATCCTGATTTCAAAATTTCAAAGCTAAAATGATCAGGATAGCGTGGTCCTGCAAGAAAAAGAGACATATAGATAAATGAAATAAAATCGAGAGTCCAGAAATACACTCTTGCATTTATCTTCAATTTTTTTTTGCCAAGGGTGCCAAGACAATTCAATGGTAAATAATTGCCTTTTCAATAAATGGCGCTGGAAAAACAAGATACCCAAATGCAAAAGAATGAAGTTGAACTATTTCCTTATACCAAACACAAACCTAATTCAAAATAGATCTCAGATCTAAATGTAAGTTGAAAGTATAAAACTGTTAGAAGAAACCACAAGGGTAAATCCTTATGACTCTGGATTAGGCAAAGCCTTCTTAAACATGAAACCAAAATCACAAGTGGCAAAAGAATAAAATAGAGTTCATCAAAATTAAAATTTAAAAACATTTTATTATACCCACAAGTATACCACTTAATTCACATTTTAAACATGCTCAAGTTTACAATTCAATAGTATTAATAGCATGCACAGTATGTGCTAACATCACCTATATCTATTATTCCAGCTTTATCATCATCTCAAACCAAAGCTCTTCACTCATTAGGCTATAACTTTCTTTTCTCATTCATCTCAAAGAATGGGAGAAATGCTTATAAATCTCTATGTGAGACATTAAATATAATATGTAAAGTATTCCTACAACCTATCAATAAAAATAATCCAATTGAAAATTGGGAAAGGATTTAAGCAATCATTTATTTAAAGAAGATAAAATGCCAATAAGAACATGAAAAGATGCTCAACATCATTACATGTTGATGCTCAAGATTAAGGAATATATATATATATATATATATATATATATATATATATATATCTTGGATACAAAATTTTACAGCAGCATTATTCATGATACCAAAAAGTGGAAATGATGCAAATGCCCACAAACTGACGGATGGATAAATAGATGTACTATACCCATATAATAGAATATTATTCACTAATTAAAAGAAATGAAGTACTGAAACATGCTACAACAGAGATAAACTCTGAAAAAATTAGTCCAAATGAAAGAAACCACTAACAAAAAAACCTCTTATTTATGATTCCATTTACAGGAAATGTCCAGAACAGGCACATGTATTCAAGCTAAGAATAAATTAGTGTCACCTAAAGAGTTTGGTGTGGGTGGGGAAAAGAGGAAGCATCTGCTAATTGTTATATACAGAGAGAGTTTCTTTTGCAGGTGAAAAAAATATTCTGAATTTGACTGTGGTGATGGTTGTGCAATTCGGTGAGTATAATGATAAAAAATGTACTGTATTCTTTAAATGGATGAATTGTATGGAGTGTGAATAATATCTCAATAAACCTGTTAAAAATTTAAAATTCATACATACAGAATGCAAAGTTTTGAGGTCCAAGTACAGATTATTACCATAAACTTTGAGGAGGAAGTCAAGACACTCACATGAATTATGTGTTTCTTCTAACCTGCTTTTTTTTTTTTTTCACAGGGCCAGACATGGGGAAATGAACCTGGCTGAGTCTCTGGCACAACAGGCAAGAACTCTGCCTGCTGAGCCATGGTGGCTCCCCCTAACCTGTCTTTTTAACTCCAATCCCTAGCAAGCATGACCCGTCTTGTTGTCAATTTTTAATAAAGCTTTATTATCTTTATCATCAAATTTTAATAAAGCTACAGGAATCATGCTGAAGCACCATTAGCATGGCCTGATTTAATCTGAATCTATCTAAATTTCTCTCAGATCAGGCAATTCAAATCAATTAAATTTTATTTAAAATAGTCTACTTGTTGAAGAGCTAAAAATAATATGTCATACTATATGATATCATTCTCACAGATTATATTCCAGCAATTGTGAGCTCACATTTGGATATGTTTATCATTGAAGACTATAAAACTAGATTTATTACACAACATACAAATATCTCCACCGAAGAGAAGAGGCAAGACGAACATGTTTGTTTATTGGTTTCTGTTTTTGGTAGCGTACCATAACTATAGCAGTGGAACCTAATTAAAAGGTAACTACTGGGAATTATGGAAGAAAATTACACATCGGCCATCATAGACCTTGGACAAATTTACTCTTTTATTTTTAAAAAATCTTTTGATAGTCCTTTTTATTTGTTAATATTGTTAAAATGTGTGCTATTATTAAACTGACATCTTCAAAGGCTTATTCATTAGGTGTCCTTGTATTTAGATCTGTTTCCTAGTGATGCAAAGGTTGTGTCCCACCCCTCCATCTCTTGCTTTGCTTCCTCTTTTTTTTTTTTTAATTTGCATATGGGCAGGAGGCACCAGGGATCGAACTCCAGACCTCCAGCACGGCAGGTCGGAGCTCTGCCTGCTGAGCCATGGCAGCCGCCCTTTGCTTCCTCTTTTGCTTACCCTGCTCTTCTCTCGTGTTGTCATTCCTTAAGAAATTATTTTGTTGTGAAATTTGTTCAAAGTGATCAATTAAATAAATAGTTTCACAATCCACAATAGAGAGAACATTCATGTTTTTAAATTTCCAATCAAGTCTTTAGACAGGTTAAGCAATGCAGTCAATGCTGCCTATTAAACATATTGATGCCTGGTTGAAGAATTTCTCCTTTTACTACCAATCTCTAAGAACTATCAAGTGTTCATACATTGAAACAGTAACCAGATGTTTGCAATTCACCCTCAAGCTTAGAAGTCACATACTAAGAAGCAGCAAAGGGACTTAATTTAAACACTCTCCAAAATTCGTTAGGAATAAGAAATACCAAACATTTGAAGGGCTGATCAAGTATTTTTTACCAAGTCCTTCCATAGCAGAGTCACTTCAGAAAGTTTCTGCTGGGTCTGTACACTTAAGGGATGAGAGCTATACTGTTGTTCACGCGCTTTCACTCCCCATTCCTGAATGGCATGAGCTGTTTGGGGGCAGAAGAGGTCCCGAAGGTTTTAGTGGAAAAGCAGGATGGGGCAGATCTCGTGCAGGTTGTGTATGTGTGACTGTGTTTCCTCTATTAGTGCTAAAGGACATTAAGGAAAAGCAGATGTACACCTGTATACATACACAAGTTTTAGGGGAAGCTGTAACATACATGGTGCTAAAGAATGACTTGTTTACAAGCCAAGCATACTGATTAGCATGGAGAAATTCCATGTATGGAATTCAGAAGCCCCTTTCTGTACCTTACAAACTACCCCACAGGAGAAATACAGATTCATATATAACTATGAAAAGCCAAAAGCAGAATATTTCAAAGGAGAAAAGACTTCACTATTTTCACAGGCAAAAATAGGAATAATCCCCTGAATTGAGTGAGCTGAGTTACAAACTAGGCAAGTTAGTTAGAAATGCTTAGTCATAGGTTCAATAAATTTTCAACAAATTCAAGAAATTAGCAGGTTATTGAAGGAGAAATAAGGAAAACTGAGCCTAGACTCTGGGAATACATAGATCATCCACCCACCGAGCCTCAAACTCCTTTCATCCTTGCATGAGCCCATTTCGCTGTCTTCAAGACCGCAGAGTTTTACATGGCTTTGCTTTATTGTTTACCACTATTTTTCCTCCTAGTTCTTCTTCCTGCAAGACTACATGATTTCCCTAAGGTTTTTATTTGTTTGTTTTTACTTTTTAAATATCTTAAAATGCTTTCTAATTAAAAGGGTTAAGTACTGTGAAATCAAAATAAAGAATCAGAAGAATAACAAACATTAGAAAGTCAAAAAAAGATTCCATGGATAGTAGAAATCAGGCTAAGTCTTTGATTTTCAAGTTTAGGGTTCTTTCCTAGGGATATTGGTTAATGGGCTATTATAAACTCTACATGTAAAAAAACCTAGGATTTGGGGGCAGTTAATGATAGAAAGAAAATAAAGAAGTATACTATAAGTATTTTAAAACAGAATAATACTAATATGAAAATAATCATAAAATAATTTACTAGTGTTAAAATGAAATCTTGAGCAAAACTACGTTAGATTTCCAGAGAGTTTTATTGAATGGATTCATGCACTGGGGAGATTACTAATCACCAGAAGCAGAGAGGAATTCCGCTGAAAAGTAAAAGAGCAACAGGCTTTTATAAACAGAAAAGGGAGTACATTGGGAGGAAATCTTCATTGATTAATAAAAACTATAATTCCTTATATGAATGATGCAGGTAGTTGCTTAGCAATGAAGAACTGCGCTTTCATATAGGGGATTAGCAATAGCTAACCGGCTGACTTAAATTCTGTTTTCTGGGCTGGGCAGGCATTTATAGGGCATAGAAACTTACTTGAGAGTTTGGTTTTCCTGATAAGGGGCTTAGCACAAGAGCCTCTATGTTAGGCCTACTAAATTTTAATTATCAGCAACAGTGCACTTATTCTCGGATACGTTATAATTGGTGGACAAAAATGAAATATGCTATATATAGGTCTGAGAAAGGAAAGATGAACTAATTTTAGATGAGGGGATATGGTGAGATATTTGTAAATGAATCATTTTTGGCCAATCTTATGATAGTACAAATTATATCCCTAATATATTCAGTTTTTAGGGTGCTGAGAGATTACTTCCTCTACAGTAAAGCAAAGAAATAAAATTTCAGGCTAAAAGTAAAATAGTTGACTAATTTCTAACACTGGTCCTGAAGACTTTCTCTTGAAATAACAAAGTTCTACAGTTAAGGCTTTTCTATTTCTAAACTGTCACAAGCTACCTTCTTGAATCAAAATGAAACATTTGAACCTAATGCCTAGAAACATATGCATTAACATAAAGAACAGGAAACCAATTTTTAATGTAAACTACATATACTTTTATTTTCATAACATTTTTGGACAATGATTTTTATTACCAAGATTTAATTTTTATTTTTTATTGTATTTTTCCTTTTGATTTTTATAGAAATACATGTCATTTCCTAGAAATAAGAAAAAAACAAAACCCTGGAAGCAATTAACATCTTGATTAATTATCAGCATTTTCAAAACGTATTTAGGATCATAGAATAAACACTATTTTTTTTCAAATTATTTTAGAAGTAAAGTCAATACATTGTTTTTGCATTGTCCCAAAGTAATAAACAGACTTCAATAATGTTATAGGCCCCCAACCTGTAGAATGATACTTTGAAGTATCATCAATTGCTTAGCCATTCACTGACAGTGAAATAAATTAGCTCTAATTTATGATTTTATTATAAATAACACTATAATAAGCATCTCTATTTTCAAATATCTATCCTATCATCTCTTAATTACCCAATATTTATTAACAAAATTTGAGTTAACAAAGAATTTCTTTTTGCATGGGCAGGCACTAGGAACAGAACCCAGGTCTCCAGCATGGCAGGCAAGAACTCTGCCTGCTGAGCCACCATGGCCTGTCCAAGAATTTCTTTTTTAAATGTATTTATTTTGGGTAAATGCTGAGAAATCACTTCCTAGAAATGACATACAACATAAGGCACCTTAAATACAACTCAGAAAACATCCATTACAAAGACATGGGAAAGCAAATACAAACAACATGTGCACATTCACATTTGTGTCATACGTTCTTTTAAATTCAGACGTGAGCCAGCAAAATAACTCAGTATATACATTGATAAATAAATTTTCATATTAGTAAATAAATTCATACTTAAATGAATTTAGTAAGACCAAATTCTAGGTACCACATGAGGAGGAGGTTAAAAACCTGAGCAATAAGCACATAAGCTAATATTGAAGAAGCCATAAAATAGTGGGAAAGTAACAGTGATTTCATCTCATAATCTCCAGATTTAGATTTTAGTTTGCACATTGGTAGCCTGGAGATGGAGTACGGGTTTGTGAGCATTTTTAAACCCAGAAATCTGAATAAAAACATGAACTAGGAAAATGCATCTACTAGCACAGGGAAGGTAACATTCTTGCCCAAGGCTAAGCTCAGTGCAAATCAATTACAAAACACACCTGGAAGCTATTTGCTATAAATGAGAATGACCAGATAAAATTAACAGCAGAATTAGTTTTCCTGAAACTTAATATAGTATGATACAAACTATAAAATAAATATGTTAACAATGATTAAAGATAATCAAGTATGGGATTAAAATATGGAATATTGTAATGCCTTATGTAAAAAAGAACAGATTAGGGAAAATAAAATACAATTATTTAAGATAAATTTTCAACATAAATACTAAACAAAAGCAAGTTGGAAGTAGCTATGAGGAAATAATCAGGAAGTCTGCATAGGATTAAAGCACTTGGAAATTACGAAAGATATTTTAAGAGATATAATGAATAGAATAAGGACTACATACAATTTATACAACTTCCTAAAAAATGTTCAAAGAGATAATGGCTGAGAACTTCACAAACTAAATAAAATATCCGACTAATTCAGGAATCAAAGGGTGTCATAAGTATATATTAACATGTAGAAATATAGTTGTGAAACTCAAGAATAAGTAGAAAAAGATGATTCCCAAGAGCAGTTGGGGAGAAAAAAAAATTTCACAAGCAAAATAATTTGCAAGTATACTGTATGAAGTTTTCCAAATGGTAACCACACATGTCAAAAAGGAGTACTAAGATTTGAACAGTGAATAAAGAAGTATTTGCAAGATCCCCTTAATGGAATGGTGAAAAGGGGGGAAAATTCAACTTCCCCATTTGGAGAATTCCTGATATTCTCACAAACAGTAGGGACAACCAAATCAATAGGCCGAGACCTCAATCTTGGGGTTTGTTTATATGAAACTTATCCCTTCAGAGGATAGGCTAAGCCTACTTAAAATTATGCCCAAGAGTCACTCCCAGAGAACCTCTTTTGTTGTGGTTGCTCTCTCAACCAACACAGCAAGCAAACTCACCGCCCTCCCCCTCTCTATGTGGGACATGACTCCCAGGGTTGCAAACCTCCCTGACAATGTGGTACAGAAATCCTAGAATAAGCTGGGACTAGCATCAAGGGATTGGGAAAACCTTTTCGACTGAAAGAGAGAAGAGAGAAATGAGACAAAATAAAGTGCCTGTGTCTGAGAGATTTCAAACAGAGTCGAGACGTTTTCCTGCAGGTTATTCTTACACATTATATAGATATCCCATTTTTAGTTTCAGGTGTAATAGAGAGGCTAGAGGGAATTGCCTGAAATTGTAAAGCTGTGTTCCAGTAGCCATGTTTCTTGAAGATGAACATATAATGATATGTTTCGCAATGTGACTATGTGATTGTGAAAACCTTGTGTCTGATGCTCCTTTTATCTACAGTATGGACAGATGAGTAAAAAGTATGGATTTAAAGTAAATAAACAAAGGGGGAACAAAAAAGAGTACTAATGAAATAGGGTCCACATGCTGAATATGAATATCAAGTTAGTATTTTTTACCCTCCTAAAATGCCAATCAAAAGTAAGTAAAATTGAAGACAAGTTCAGGTAAAGTCTTAAAAGTTTTCTAATTAAAAGATCTTGCTGAAAAAACTTAAAGAATATATACTTTGGGGAACAAGAAGTTTAACTCAAAAGGAGGGAATAGCATAAAAGAAGCAATAGCTAGCAAAGAAACTAGTAAATATATAGTCAGATTTAAACAAACACTAACCTTATAAAAAATAATTATCCCAAATTACCTATTTTCTTGAGTTCACAAATAAGATAAATATGAAATCATGGGAAAAGATGTTTAAAAAGTGGTTAAAAGCATTCTAATTTTTAAATATACATTTTTAAAGAAGGTAGAAAAATGTTTTATTTCAGACTAAGTCAAATAACATGCTAAAAGACATGACTTATATGATTTCTAAACTAGTATTATGAAAAAGAATGAAGACATATGGTTTAATTCAATACCAAATGGCACATTACCAGATTTAAAAAAAATCAAATTATATAAGTTCCACACATTTAGTTGACTCACATTAATATAACTTTAAGTCAAAAGCAATTTTTAGGAGAAAAGACGTATAGAACATAATTCAAATCCTGTTTACCTCTAATAATATAGCTTAAAATGTTCTAAGCAACACCAAGTAGTGATGAGCATATATGCTCAATTCTATAATTTATTCACAGTGAAATATTCTAAATACCTATATCAGTAATCCATGATAAAACAGACAAAAATTATTAAGAATATAGCACAATTCTTTTCAGCCCAGCAGTGTTAATTGAGGAGGCGAGAGCTAGATGTGTGTGAGGATTAAACTCATTTCAAAATAATTTCCAAAAGGAACATACGCATTAATGCACAAAATCGTCAATAATTCTACTCTTCCAATAAAAATACAGCATCAATGAAAATCAAATTTTGTTTAGCAAAGGATATCTCTAACTATTCATGAATATTTTATTGAAATAAATAATAAATGTTTGATTAATTACAATAAAATACTATGAGATAATTATTTTAATTGTACCTTATAAAATAATAGTTAGCTGCTTTTAATTGGCATTAAAAAATTTTAAAAATAGTCTCCTTAAAAACATATTACTATAACTTGCCATTGAAATTATGCCCATTTATATATCTATGGAAAATGTCTTACAATCTACTCAAAACTCTCCTCCTTTTGAATAAAATTTCATCTGAAAAATTCAGGGGTATTGTTTCTTTGTGTAAAGCTGGACATAATGTGTTTTTTGTTGTTGTTGTTCTTGTTTTTTTTTTTTTTGCATGGGCAGGGAAACAAACCCGGGTCTCCGGCATGGCAGGTGAGAACTCTGCCACTGAGCCACCGTGGCTCTCCCTGGACATTCTGTTTTACACTGTAAATGGATACATGATGCATCATGACTGTTCAATGTAATGGCACCTATTATTTTAGAAGGAATATTTGACATATACAAATCATGTCATATTTGACTTGTGTAATATATTTAATTAGATATTGGTTGATTTAGGAGTTTTGCTTATGCTGAAATAATTTTACTTAAATTCACATGTACTAAGTTTTAGGCATTTAAAAAAAAAAACAAGTTTGTTTGATAGCAGGTTTGAAATGAGTCTTCTTACCATAAGGACTTATGAAATCAGATATGTCAAGCTATCACTTCAGCAAAGAGTTTATATTCATCTTCAACTAAATCTTTTAAAGTCCTGGCAGTAAGTGAAATAAATTATTTACCTCAATCTTATCTTCTACATTATTCCCATTTTCTACTGTGCAGCTGCTATATGTCAGGGAATTTTCCAAAATACAGGCAACCCTGAAAATGACAGATTATTCAGCCCCCAAAGAAATAATAATATTATTAAGCAGATAAATCAATTATTCCTATAGTACAGCTATCCATACATATTTATACAATGTATACCATTTGTCTTGGCCAACATTTGGAACAAGGCTGCTCAGCAGATAAACTAAATGAACTCTGGTGACAAATTAGTTCTCAATGTCCCTTCCTCCCACTACCGAATTATAAGACCTAAATTCATGTAGTATCATTAATTTTAAGAGATAACAATATGAAAAATATTAAAGTCCAACTGGACATGCTGACATTTTTTGGATCTCTGAATGGGCACACTTCTCTGCCTTGTCTGGGTCTTGAACAAATTAAGAAAGAAAACAAAACAATACAGATCAATATACTATATGACTCATGAAGCAACATAGAAAGGTGGACTTATTAAAACTTAACTAGAGAATTAGGTAGACTACTAACTCAACTCACAGGGAATGTCTGACTGGGAAAAAAAAACCCATCCCTCATGGCTGCAGGAAGCATTTCAAAAGTATCTGGACCACCTGCTCTATGTAGATCACTTGCTTCCAAGAAGCTGAAAGGTAGACCTAAATCAAGCATACCTAATAATTCTTTCCAAATTCGTGAATCGGATAAGCATGTCACCTCCTCTGGTCAAGTGAGTAAAGGGGAAGGGAGAGGCCAGAAGGGCCATGCCCACGGAGATCCCCCTGTCTTCATTTTTCTAGACTGCTATCCCAAATACAGTGGTTTTAGCATAAACAACAAGAATTTATGGCCTCATGGTTTCAAAGGCCAGAAGTCCAAAAATCAAGGCCCTGGCTAGAAGATTTGCTTTTCTTCTGAGTTCAATAGCATTCTGGCTGGTTGGCAATCCTTTGTTTCTTTGGCTTTTCCATCAAATGATGATGTAGTGATAATGTCCTCTCCCTTCTCTTCTAGATTCTGTTAACTTCAGGCTTCTGTCTCCTCCCTGTGGCTTTCTCTCTCTATCTGAATTTCTTCTTCTTCTAGAGGACTCTTGTAATCTGGATTAAAGCCTAAATTCATTGTGTTAACTAAAATAACATCTCTAAGAGATCCTATTTATAATGAGTTCATACAGAGGAATGCAGATTACGACCAAGACCATGACCATATTGGGGTACCTAATTCAATCGATTATACCTCTGCATAGAGTGTGCTTATATAGATATGTGTGTGTGTGTGTGTATATATATATATATCCATCTATCCATCCCTTGAATACACCACTACCTTTCAGCATGCATATCATTAACCATTATGCCATTATTTGTTTAGAGTTTTATATAAAATTTATATACAAAGGAACACACAAATCTTGATTGTGTATTTGTTAACTTTTGAAAAATGCATACATCCATAAAACAATATAGAGAAGTGGAGAGGACTACAATCATCCCCAAAGTCCCCTCATTTCCTTTCCCAGTTAATCTCTACACCCACCCAGAAGAAATCACTATTCTTCTTACCTCTGAAACAAAAAATTGCTGATGTTAAGCCAAGCTATTTATGGACAATTTTTTTTAGCCGAGAAACTAAACAACCATGAATATTAAAAACTTGCTAAATTCAATTTTTAATTTTAATGGCTGTTTTATAGATCCTTTAGTGTTTTCTATATGCAGAATATTTTAAAATTTTCTTATGATAGTTTTTTTATTCATGGAGTGCTTAGAATTGTGTTGTTTAACATGTGTGGTTTCCCTAGATATCTTGTTATTGCTTATTTCTGTACATTTTGGGCTGAAATATACTCTATGATTTCAATCTTTTTAAATTTATTACTACTCGTTTCATATCTAGCATATGGCATATCTTAGTGAACATGCCATGTGCACGTGAAAAGTATGTGTGTTCAATATTTGTTGCATGTAGTTTTAAAAATATATCAATTAGGTGCATGTGATTGATAGTGTTGATATATTCTATGCCTTTAGTAACTTTTATCAAATTGCTCTACTAGTAGACAAGAGCAGGTATTAAACTCTATTATTAAGGAATTTTCTACAACTAACTTCAATTCCATCAATTTTTACTTTGTGTATTTTGTTTGTCTAAAATAAGGTACATAAACATTTATGAAGGTTGTATCTTCCTTTTGAAATGACCCTTTTTTATCCTAAATGTTCCTATTTACCTCTGACAATATCTTTTTTGAAATTTAATTTTATTTATTTATTTTTATGACAATACCTTTTTAAGTATACTTTTATCAGCTGTATCACATCTAGGCAGTATATATATTGAGTCTTACATTTTTGTCTATTCTAGCGTGTTCTGCTTTGTGAGTATTTAGTCTATTAACATTTATATATTTATATTTATAGTAATTTTTTATATGGTTGGAATTAGATCTATCATGTTAATAATCTGTTTTGTTTCTCTCTTCTGTTTTTGTTGTTCTTATTTTTGTTATTAATGATGTTTGATGCTCTATTCCAATTTTTCTTTCTTTCTTTGAGCTATTTGAATTTTTTTTGGAATTATACCTTCTTGCGTTTTGGCTTTTCTAGTGATTACATTACACATTCTTAATTGTTCATACTATTTGGAGTTAATATTGTGCCACCTCACTCTTTGTCATCCACATTCTCAGTCAAAATGGTCTGAAGAGCTTCAACATTGATTATAATGGAGCAGTAATCCTCAAACTTCTTTTCAGTGTTGGGAGATCTTTCAAATAAAACCTTTGGAGGTTCAATCTGAAAAATAAATGAATTCAGGTAGGATATGGGATCTGGTGTGAGCCACCTGAAGCACTTCTGAAGAAGAATCTCTGGGGGTCCATTGATCTATTTGAGATCCACTAATGTACAGATTAGATTTAGCGACCAAGCAATTCCATTCAGTTCCGAAATTATATTATATTATCATTTGTATCTGTAGACTCATACATGGTGAACCTCAAGCTTTAAATAGGATGGCAGGCATTTGGAGGTGGTGGTTGAAGTCACATAATGCTGCTCTCGGCCCTTTCAGGGTTTTTGCTTTTATCAGATCCCAGAGATGAAAGCCATGCTTAAGTCACTCATGGCTACAATTCAGCAATTTTCAGTGAGGTATCACTGCCAAGGAAACTATAAAACTTGAAGTTTAAGTGATTAAAGATATTTTCTTCTATAACAACATGAACCAGCCTCCAAAATGTAATCTGACATTTGGTGCTCAAGTGAGTGTAAAGTTAAAGCAAAAGATATATAAATGCTCTACCAAAAATCCTTAGGCTAAGGTTGCTTAAGACTCTGTTGCCTAATACATTGAAAATCTTTTCAAGAGAATGGAAATTTTGAAATCTGAGCCAAGGTCCCTCTTGGACAGTGCTAAAGGCACAGTAACTAATTTCTAACTTTTCTCTTCAAGTTTGTGTCATCTTTAAGGGATAGATTAATTTTTTTCTGCATCTTTACATACATTTATCACATTGTCTAGGTATGCTTTAATGGCTGTACAAATATTTGTGTCTTATTGTACTCTGATTCAAGGCAACTTTTCAACCACTCTGCACACTATTTTGTGTACATATATTCTCCATTCTCTTTTCCATCCTTGTCCGTGTCCCTCCTCATTGTAGACACCTTTCAACCTCATTCACTCTATCCTAGTGCTCTTGTGTCCCCCTCACCTGTCCTGTTTCTCATAGGCAATAGCTCACCTTATACAACTTCTACAGTTTCTCAACAAGTGAATAGCTCTCTTTGGTTTTCCTTTCAATATATTTCTAGTTTGCTGCTAAGATTGGTTTTAAATACTCAGTTTAATTGTTAATTGTTTTAAATGCTCAAATGCAGAGAGAGGGGTATAGGGCATGAAACAAGGGGACCTTCATGAGAAGTCACATCCATATTTCCAGAGGTTCAGGTAATTTGTAAAAGCACGATCTAGAATAATCATTGTTTTGATTTGCTTTTTAGTAGTACTGTGTTATAATTTGTTTTGATTTCAAGTTAACATAAAGATAAATATGATAAATTCATTTGTATTCAAGTGAGCACAGGCTTAAAGGATTGGAAAATACTAATGGTATATTATTCCTTTCAAATATATTTTTCTCTAAAATCACTGTTGAATTTTTTGCTTGACTTACAAAGTTAACATACTTTAAGCAAGAAATGGACAAAGCACAGTGTTCTAATTTGCAATCTACCAGAATGCAATATGCCAGAAATGGATCAGTTTTTAAAAAGGGGAATTTATTAAGTTCAAATTTATAGTTCTATGGTCATGAAAATGTCCAAATTAAAGCAAGGCTAGAAAAATGTCCAATCTAAAGCATCCGGAGAAAGACACCTTGGTTCAAGAAGGCCAATGACATTCAGGGTTTCTCTCTCAGCTGGAAAGGCACATGGGGAGATCTGCTAGCTTTCTCTTCAATGGCTTCCCTGGGGCTCTGTCCATTACATGGGCGCTGTCAGTTCTGGTGGCTCTCATGGCTCTAAAGCCTTTTCCAAAATGGTTCCCTCTTAAAAGCTTCCAGTAAGCAACCCCACCTTGAATAGGTGAGGACACATCTCCAAGGAAGCCATCTAATCAAAGTTACCACCTACAATTGGGTGGATCACATGTCCATGGAAACAATGAAAAAGATACCACCTAGCAATATTGAATGAGGATTAAAGAACTTGGTTTTCTGGGGTACACAACAAATTCAAAATGGCACACACAGTGACTATGAATTCCATGAAATTTGTGCGAGTTATCCAAATTGAAGTAACCTCAAATATAGTTAGCAAATATAAGATAAATATTAATAGGATAGCAAGAAGGTCTTTAGAGATTTGCACCTGTCATCTGGCCATATGCTTATTATTTGCTACATATTTTCAGATTAAAAATTGTTTCTTGGGCAGGCAAGTGGCATAGCGGCAGAATTCTCGCCTGTCATGCCGGAGACCCGGGTTCAATTCCCGGTGCCTGCCCATGTTAAAAAATATATATTTCTTAATGCCTATCCATATCAATAAATATCTTCTCATACTTTATGAAGAACTTCAATAGCTTAATGCAAGGGGGTCATGAGATGGCTGGTATTTAAAGCAATGTGTGTACCATGGTAAGCTCTGTCACTCTAATTTCACAGTAATTCTTGCGGTGACTCATTCAGACTGCATAGCATGGGCCTTAAATTTTTATGTCTCTGCTGTTCTTAACTAGTTTCTGAAAAGGAGACAAAAATCTTTTGACATTTATGATTTAGCGCTAGTGCTTTCAACTCTTTGAGGGTGTGAATGAAGATTTTAATCATATTCTCCTGAGTCTGGGATGTGGGACTGTCACTTCACTAATGAATGGAACTGGATACTGCCCAACATATGAACATGACTTTGTTATTTTACACTCATCTTAAAGGCAAAATTGTCATTGAATGTGTGAAGCAGTTGTTTAGTATGTTCCCTTATTCTTTATCTAATCATATAAAATAAATAATATGCGTTTATACCATCCATAAGTATGCCTGGAAAAGGACAAGTTTCTAAATTCTGTTATGCTTATCTTCAATTAAGAAAATAACTTTTTTTGATGTCCCACTACAAATTCCTCTGCAAGAGCTGAATTTCACATTCAGATCCCTGAAAGCAAAAGTAGCTCCTTTTTACCATCTCTGCTCTCTACATCTTATCCTTCTCTCAAACCTCACCATATTCGAAATGACAATAATCTAGAATGGGAGAACATATAATATTGTAGTGAGGATTATTCATTCTTAGAGGGTCTGGATTTGAATGAGGTTTAGTAGATTACATATAATATTGTAGTGAGGATTATTCATTCTTAGAGGGTCTGGATTTGAATGAGGTTTAATAGATTACTTGCAAGAGAGGGCAAGTTTCCTGGATTCTTGTACCTCTAAACTAGAATTTATGCTTTTAGCAAAAATAAAAATGAAATACTACACGCAAATCATTTAGAATGCTCAAGAAAAGTTAGCTATTATTTAAAAGTATACTCTTTTTTTGGAGACATTTTCTCTACTTACGGTACATAAAAATTTAAAAGTCCATTTATAAAGATTGGATAAGAGGCAATTCTACCTAGACCTACGCCAAATTATAAGTAAGAATTTAAGCATGCAAGCACAGACAATGGTAGTATGGAGCAGTAGCAGCCCAAGTGGATCCATAAAGACATAAGCATTTCTTGGATGACACCAAGTTGATAATACTAGATCACAGTGGTAGTCCCAGGGATGACGGTGGTAGGAGTGATTATGTGATCATCTAAGAAGAACAAAGAGTAAAATTTATCTGAACAGAACTGCATCTCTAAATGGAATAGGCATCTCTAAATCTTCAGAGATTTCAATGAAACACAGGAAGCGTTCCTGGAACTTAACATGGGACCACCATAACAAAAACTTGTAATAGTAACTATGTTTTGGTCCATTATGAAAGAATGGGAGGAATAAAAACTTGAATTAAGACACCATATGCCATCAGAAACAGCTGGCAAAAGACGACTGACACAGGTTTACAGTTGAGAATTTGAGAATTTTAAAAAGCATTTCTTCTTGATTACACATTAATTATTTGGTGTTATCTAAATCTCAACACATGCTGTAAGATGAGTGCCTTATTTTAAAGATAAGACAACCAAGAGACACAAATAACTTGATTTTACTAAAAAACTCATTTTTATATCTGAGACAGGAACTGCTTTTTCCTCTAGTTTCTCATGGGTATTAAATGTAATATTACAATGTGAAGCATAAAGAAGGATTAAATGAGGAAGTGCCAAATAACAGTGTTAGCAAACAACTCCAGGAGAAAACAACAGGGGAAAATGACAAAGATTCTTCAGAGATGAGACCATATAATAAAGCAAATCTCGGGGCTTCTCAGAGAGCATAGTTTTGATTTTTAATGCTTTTGCCATAAAATTGTATAACTTCCCCTAAGACACTATTCTTACTCTATTGATATTAAAGCAATATAATACTTAGCTTAAAATTATTCAGCTGGGTCCTGTACTCATTCTATGTCTTGAACAGAATGAATACTTACTTCCCGTGTTGAATAGAAATAAAAATATGGAATATCATTCAGACCATGAGGCACTGCTTTACAGAGTTTGAAGCATCTGTTTTTACTTCAATCTCTTGAATCAAACATTTCTCCACAGCAGCAAATTTGACATGTTATAATTTGTGAAATTCTATTCAAAGGTGCTTATATGCCATTCCAAATAGTCTGAGCTGATTATGAACTTCTTAATTAGATGAAAGTAAAATACTAACTCATTTGTATGAGAGGCAATATGGAAGCAGCAGACAGCTAGAAATAGTAATATTTGTTTTTCGTCTCTAGTGTTCAATTTTTTCACAGTTTTGTTTATGAATTAGTTAATTAATCCATTGCAGAAAAGTGGATTGAACATTGTCATCATTGTGCTTATAGAGTTTGAAAAATTCTTAGAAAATCCCACTTTTTATTCAGAGTCTGCTTCATTTCACTTAGTAAAATGTTTATTGAATACAAAGTTTGTTAAGTCACAGTCCCACCCTTCTCAAATTTAGTGACACTATTATTATTTTATTAATCGTATACTCAGTATGTTAAGCTCCTATGATATGATATGTGAAATAATATAATATGAATTGCAATAAAAAAACATTTTCATTGATTTTCTAATAAGCTAGAGGCAAACTTGGATTCCATGCTCTGTGGTTGGGTATACTTCACAAAGAGCTCTCCTACTGCAAAAAGTTTGAAGAATGCATACTTAGTACTTCACTAAATACTTTATTTCTTCTTTCTCTTCTTCCCTCTGCAAAAGTAAAATTTTATTCCTTGACTATATGCTTCCTTACACTGAATTTTCAGAATTCACCCACTCAGAGATACAAACCACTATTTTACATCTCTCATATTTTTATTAAGAACCAGATCAAAAAGTATTTCTTCAAAGCTCCCCTGCCTAATCTCAGGACTATCATAGGATTATTTGCTGCATTTTTCTTCAGACTTTTTTAATAAAGAGGATATGAGTACTTCTGCCCTTGT
The DNA here is from genome assembly GCA_004026745.1 of Myrmecophaga tridactyla. NCBI lineage: Eukaryota > Metazoa > Chordata > Mammalia > Pilosa > Myrmecophagidae > Myrmecophaga > Myrmecophaga tridactyla. The sequence continues at coordinate 42,182 of PVIY010005609.1, forward strand.
TTCTTCTCTGTTTTCCATTGTGAGGTTGGCTGAATTGTTTGTGATGTCCTTTTATTGACTTGTCTAGAGAGGAAGTGGTATGTACAGAATTTGAACTAACTGCCCACTATATTTTAGATATTCTCCAACTTGTAAGTTTTTGTGGGAAAAAAGAGCTTCTCTTCTAAAATAAAGAAAGGGCAATACTATTTCCATCAGGCCTCCATGTTCCTGAATCCTAGTGTCCATGGCCTTACTTCCTTTGAAAGTTTCTATAGAACAGATTCTTTTCTATCCAACAGAATATGGCAAAGATTGTAGAAGTCTACTCTTATGCTTACATTATGTGGCAAAAGTGACCTAATGTCACTCCTATGATTACATTATATTGTATAAAACCATAGCCCTCAAATCTTGCTCTGCTTCCTGATTTTGAAGAAGCAAGCTTCCAAAAGTCTTATAGTCATAAGCAAATGAATTCTGTCAATAACCCGGGTGAGTTTGGAAACGGACATTTCCCTCAGTGAAACCTCCAAATAAGAATCCAGCCCTGGCTGAGAGTTTGGTTGCAGTATTACAGAGGACCCAGCTAAGCCTTGCCTAGACTCCTGACCCATAGAAATTATGAGATAATAAATGTATGTTGTTTTAAACTGTTAGGTTTTTGGTAATCTGTTACACAGCATAGAAAAGAAACAAGTTTTGATACCTGTAAGTAGAGTGTTGCTATGACAAATACCTAAAAATAAGGGAGGGACTTTGGAACCAGACAGTGAGCAGAGGTGGGAAGAATTTTGAGGGACATGACAGACAAAACTTGAATTCCCTCAAATATGCTGTTACTAGAAATCTGAACTTTAATGATGTTGCTGGTGAAGGCTCAAGGAATTGAGGAAAAGTTTACTGGAAAATGGAAGACAGAGAGCCTTATCATGCAGAGATAAAAATACTTGGAAAAATTGTCTCCTATAGCTGTGTGGACCTTGTGTTTTAGTTTGTTAAAGCTGCCAGAATGCAATATACCAGAAATGGAATGGCTTTTAAAAAGAGACTTTTTTTTTAAGTTGCAGTTTACAGATCTGAGGCTATAAAATGTCCAAACTAAGGCATTCAGAGAAAGATATATTGGTTCAAGAAAGGCTGATGGGTTTGGAACACCTCTGTCACCTAGAAAGGCACATGGCAATGTCTGCTTGCTTTCTCTTCTCATTTCATAAGGCTTTCCCCAGGGGCATTTTTCTTCTGCATCTCCAAAGGTCTCTGGCTGTGTAGGTTCTGTCTGCACTGAAGATTTTCCCAAAATGATTCCCACTTAAAGGACTCCAGTAAGCAACTCCACCTTGAATGGATGGAGACACATCTCCATGGAAACCACTAACCAAAGTTACTACCCACAATTGGGTGGATCCCATCTCTTTGGAAACCATAAAAATGATCCCATCCAGCAATATTGAATGAGTACTAAAGAACATGGCTTTTCTCGGGTACATGACAGTTTCAAACTGAGACACCTTGCAAACAATTAACTTGTTTATATAGAGAAAGATAATTCCAATAATTGAAGGAGCTGCCTGGTTTCTTCTTGCTGCTATAAGAATGACATCTTGAGCTTTGGTACAGCTGAATGTGTGAATCAGAACCAGACCCTTAGGATTTTGGAGCAAAGCTGTAGCTCCTCTGAGGATAATTACTCTCATTTTGGAAATAGCTTCTGGCTTGCCACTGTACTTATAGAAGCTGATTGTTGACCAGAGGCCATCAAGTTGCCACGCAACCTAAAGTGCCTGTCATAGACTGGTGTTGGTTGAGCCACCAAGTCATAATGTTGGACATGCACAGCAGCACTGCATCATCAAATTGAAGTGGCATATTTGAGATAGGGCTCAAACAAGCCCTGAATGCACAAGTACACTTCATGAGGAAGTGGCCCAAATATCCATTGCCCCTATTGATGCATTCTTTTTATCTCTCTGGAAAGTTCCTTATGACTGCTTGACTGAGGAAATAGCTTTTACTGATGGTTTAGCATGAAATGCAGGCAATACCTGAAAATGGACATTTGCCATTATTCTAACTGTGAGATAACTCTGAACAACAGTGTTTAAAGGAAATCATCACAGAGAACAGAATTTTAAGCAGTCCATCATCTGGCTATTCATTTAGCTTGAAATAAACATGGCATAGGGAAACATAAATTCTAATTCATAGGCTGTGGCCAATTGTTCTGCATGGTTTGTGACCTGAAATTACTATGATTAGAAAATTGATGATAAGAAGGTCTGGGAAAGATGCATGGAAATAGGCCCCACCAAACAGGTACAGAATGCCAAGATATTTGTGTTTCCTGTGAATGTTCACCAGTAGATGGCCTAGACAGAGGAGGATTTAGGTAATCAGTGAAACAGGAGGACTTAATTCACAAATATCTTAACCCATGCTCACTGGATTCAGAAATAAAGTACCCATGGTGGCAAGTATGGAAGTTAGGCATGGACTTCCATTCACCAAGCCCATCCTTGCTGCAGCACTGTTGAGTGCCCAATCTGTCAGCATAAGAGACCAACACTGAGCACTATTCCCCAGAGTAATCCACCTGCTACCTGGTGGCAAGTCAAATACATTGGATCACCTTCATCATGGAATCATCACTTTAATCTTACTGTAATAGACATTTACCTTGAATATAGAGCTGCTTTTCTTTCCTTCAATGATTCTGCTGAAACTACCATTCATAGACTTATATAGAATGCCATATGCAACATAATGTTACTCCATGAAGCATTGCTTCTGACCAAAAAATTCATATCAAAGTAAATGAAATGTGACAATGGTTCCATGTTCATGGAAATCAGTGGTCTTAACCATGTTTTCTATAATCCTGAAGCAGCTTCCTTGATAGAATGATGAAATAGGCTTTAAAAATCTGTTACAATGCCAATACACTGCAGGCTGGTGGTATATAGTCTAAATCTTTGTCCAATATATGATATCATTTGTCCCATAATCAGGTTTGTGTGTCCTGGAATCAAGGAGTGAGAATGGGATTGGGTCCTCTACTATCTCTAGTGATCCACTAACAAACTGTTTCTTCCTATGCCCATGATTTTAGGCTCCGCTAGAGGTCTTAGTCCCAAGGGAAGGAATAATTCCTTCCAGGAGACACAGCAATGATTCTACTAAACTGGAAGTTGAAACTATCATGTGGAAATTTTGGTCTTCTAATGTGTCTGAATCAATAGGCAAAGAAAAGAATTCGGTATGGTCTGTGGTGATTGATCCTGATTATCAAGGGGAAATCGGGAGAGTTGTGTTACATTAAGTGGAAGCATTACTTTGGTATTTTCTTTGTATAGAGATTACACATTTTTCAGGGACATATGGGTGCACACCAATTTGACAAGAGGTGTTCTGTAATGGCCTAGCGATGGTCTGTGTGGGTAGGCTCAATTGCATTCTCAAGAATTCCCTTTCTAGTACATTTCTAGTTAGGTGGTATATAAGGGAGGTTATTTCATGAGAGTTGAAGGATGTCGGGGAGCCAGGAGTCATTTTGTAGACTACATACACCTTCTCAAAGTTGTTGTTTTAAACATGAGTGTATGTATTGCTGTAAAGAGATTTTGCAGATGTAATTAAAGTCAGAGATCATTTGATTTTAAGTTAATCAAAAGGGAGATTATCCTGAGTGGGTCAGTCTTAATCAAATAGCAACTCTTTAAAGAGTCAGGATAGGAAGATCCAGGATAAAAGAGAGCAATTGCAGTTCCAGCACCTGAGGCCCTATCTGAAAGTTAGAGACCGACAGTAGCTGCTGGGATTGCAGTTTCTCTCCTTGGTTCTTCTTTTCCTAACTGTGTCCCTGTGGACTCCATGATTCAGCTTGAGCTGTAACGATTACTATCTGCTTGTGATCTCCTTTTGACTGCCTGTAGAATCCAAGCCTAAGTTCAACCTCATGACACTCTAGTCTGCTCACAATCTTCACTTCTTTCCTGACTGTTTGCATGCTTGGAGCTTAAAAAGCTTGTCCACCAATTGTGTGAGCAAATTCACTGTAATGAATCCACATACACTTACTTACAAATGTGAATGTACACACATACATACATCTCCTACCTGTTATGCTACTTTTGTTGAACCCCAGCTGATATGTTATATATTCATTTTCTCAGTCTTCCTTATAAATATTCCATATGGATAATCAGCCTTCTGAGTATCTGCATCAGGGCAGCCAAGTAAAGAAGCAGAAGTTGTGGAGGTCCTCATCTGGCAAGTACACTAACATCACCCAGGTTTAGTAATGCCAGAGCAGGAATCCACACCCAGTTCCCTATTCTTTGATGATGTTAGCTGCAGCTTCAAGGGTCCAGAGGTGGCAACAGTGGAGAGCTCAGTGGAATAGTTCAGCGGTATGATTATGGCTACATAGGCTTGTTTGTTCCTGACCATTTTCTGCCTCAGTTCTCACAAGGATTCTGTGACAGGTTCAATATTTCTTCAACATTTTTCTTTTCTAATTAAATAAGCTACCAGTTTCTGTTCTTTAGAACTAAGAACTGTGACGTGTACATTTGCCACCTAGATTGTCACCTACCAAGATCAGGAACTCTTTCTGTACCTTTCTAGTGTTACCTAAGAAGTGTTTCTTGCATGCATCCATGAACAAATGAATGTGGTTCGGGCAGTTGTGGCCATATTCCTAACTGCTGTCCAATCAATTGTGTCCTCCGCAAAGGCATGTTCAAGTCTTAACCCTTAGTCTTGTGGATGTGAACTCAACCCTTAGTCTTGTGGATGTGAACTCAACCCTTAGTCTTGTGGATGTGAACTCATCTCTAAATAAATCTTGAAGATCCTATTTGTTAAGATAAGGTTAACCTGAATCAGGATGAACCTTAACCAATTGTGACTGGACTCAGAATAAGCAGTGGAAATTTGAACACTGTGGGAAGAGACAGATGGGGAGAGAGACAGGCATACAATGGATGCAAAGATTGTCGTGGCTTCCGGCCAAGCCACCATCAGAATGCTACAGGTTCAGGGACAGCATGATCCTACCGACACCTTGATTTTGGAATTCTAGCATCCAAAATTGTGAAACATTAAATCCTTGCTGTTTAAGTCAATTAATCTGTAGGTCTTTGTTATAGCAACCCTGGTAAATTAAGACACCAACTAATTTCATCTAAAGATTTGTTGACCCTTTTTATCTTGCTGTTATTGGTGGTATATTTTGTTTTGTTTATTCTTCCTTCCTTATTTCTTTAGCAGGGTGGTTAAAATGGTCTCTACAGTCAGATATGTGGTTCTAAATTTAGCTAACTTTGTGTCCTTAGGCATAGAAGCTTTTTCATTTTTAAAACTGTTATAATTATAGTACCTAAAACAAAGGATAAACAGTTACTAAATTTTAATCAGATAATTCAAATGAATTCTTTGTATACTAAATTATTTGTTGTTTTGTTGCTATTCTTATAATTTATTGAATACCTGCTCATTTTTTATATTCATATATTCTCATAATAAACCTTTTATAAAGGTTTTATCATGTACTTATACTAAGCTACAATGTCCAATATGCTATAATACATTTATAAAGCGAATCTTGTTTATATAGTATTTTAAAATCCTAGACATAAACACATTTGTGTGAAATATGTAAATAAGAGAGTATTTCAATTTCCTTCCTTAAGATGGGGGATTTTCCTATTTGAGAGCAGTATGGTGCAATTATATGGAGACACTATTAGAGCATTTAATGATATCATTAGGTAAGTTTGTCTTCACCGATATTAGCAATAGTTGTTCGCAGATTTGACTATTGATCTTATCTACAAACCATTTTGATGGGAAGCAATAAAATCATTCATGCAACAAATATATCATATGCGGAGAACCTAAAATTAAATATGACCACTGCTAGAAAATATAATACAGAAGCATAAAATATGTGTGAAATTATGTAAATAGGCTGGAAAAAGGATTCCAGCTAAACTTGACTACCAGTTTTTTGAAGGCTTGCCAGACTCCAAATAAAAGCTATATTGAGTAGAGTGTTTAGACATCTGGATACCTTTTCTTTAAATTCCAGGAAAATATTCTGCATTTAGTTTGAACTGTAGCTACCTAAGTCACTATTTCCACTACAGTCAAAATAGTTATTCTTTGCAATTTCCTGTTTGTCATATTACTTCTTTTCAACCAGCTGATGATCAAAGATATTCACAATATTTTTCTAAACTGTTTTTCCTGTCTAATTTTCTAGTTAGTGTTTTAACAGGCTTACATTGGCAAGCCAACTTTTCCTTTGACCTATTCAGGCTTTCAATCTTTAGACTTCATTCTGCTGCCAGATCTGTGCAATTTATTAAAATTAAGTTGAACACTGCAAAAAATATTAACAAAGTTCAGCAGTTCACCAAATTTAATGTTTAAAATTATTTTTCCATTCACATTTGTGTCACAGGAAATTCTTTGAATACTGAATCTATCTTGGGCAATTTCAATCTACAATAAAACCAGGAAATAAGCCTTATTCTATTATGTGACTTTTTTCCTTAAAATCTTGTATGGTAGACTCTGGAAAACTAACTGTGTTCAGTTTAGTTCATTTAAATGAACCACATTTAATGTTCTTATTATTTCACCAAGAATCACCTCATCTTAGGCCTAGCTCAGTCAACATTTATTTAATCACATAATAATAAAATGCAGACAAGCCTTTGCAGAGTTCATACAACTTCTGCATAAAGAAATTGGAATTCACACAAGTCAAACACATGTTCAGTGGAAAATAATGTGTCTTCACAACCATGCTCAATCTACTGTAATATTATTTCTCACTTACTTCTAAATGGCGATCAACACGTGTACAAACACAGTACAGTAGACACAAAGGAATCCCATTCTGAAAATAGAAATTTTTGTTCACTCACCTTCAGAAATTATTGAAATCTTAGATTTTATAAATGAACTGCATCTACTGAAACATAATGGGTGTGTTCATCCTTCATTACATCACATAGTGCTTTCTGAGAGTGGGCTCTGTGGGGAATATGAAGCCCATACATTGCTTTTTGTCATAACATGCCATCACGTAATACATGTAGGAAAAAATTGAGTTTTTTCTTTTTCTTTTTGTTGTATGGATATATATAAGCCATAACTCTTTGAGGTGCTTATCATTCTTAGCAAACTATTTCTAAGCTAAAGAGGAAAATATATATAAAATAAACGACATAAAAATGTTCAGGCAAAAATTCTCTGATTATTCTGGTTCCTTGTTCCTTATAGGTATGTCTTTTTTTATTGTAGCTAAGTGAAATTTTTTCTATATGGAGAGAATAATTCAAATAAAATAATTCAAATAAAGAAGTTATAATACAATGTAAATTATCAAAAGATTGTGTCTAATATTGATCCTCGTATTAGAAAAATAATGTTTCGAAAACTCTCAAAGAACATTTCATTCAGAAGTTTATCAAAATTGGGATATATGAAAACTGAGATTGCATAAGATAAGCATTCACTATAAGAATTTACCTCAATATGGCAGATTTTCAAACTTAATAATACATTCATTATCCTGAGCTCTGAATGGAATAAACGTTATTAATATCTACTTACATAGCTCTCTCCTTGTGAAAAAATTAGTAGACAGGGGTCTGTATTATATGTTAGAGTATTATTAAAATATAATGGTTCTGAGCTATACTGATTCTGGCTTCCATGTCTAACAATTAGTCATGCATGTGTTTGTTTACCCTGAAGGGCATCTTTGCATTCCACTTTATATCTTATCAATCTATCAATCTTTTCCCAACATGCTTATAAAATGCTGAAAAACATTAGTTGTCCTGTGTTAGGGTAATCACAGACACTCATGTAGCAGCCACTGGCCATTGCCCAGGCCTCACCTACCCCCAGGGCCTTCTTTCCTGGGAAAGTCACAAAGATGGAAGCGTTCCCACCACCAATTCCACCACCACCACCTCTTTTTCTATTATGTGCTATTCCACAACCTCAAGGAGACGTTAAGTCTGATGAAAAGGCCCAGCTGGACCTTATATCAGGAACAAGAGGCCCCAAATGCTCATCAGAACAGGAATTAGCAGTGGCAGAGTTCCCTCCCCCTTGAAAGTTTATAAACCCACACTCAGACAGTAGAGATTTGTCTCACTTCTCCAACAGAAGTGGGGCATACAGAGCTGCCTTCTACAAACTCTGACCCAGAACAGTTTTAGCCACCCTGGGAGACTGGTCGTGATAGGACTTTTTCCCTGTTCTTTTGTTCACTTTGTACAGTGTAAGTGACAAAGAGATTATTATTTGCCCTTTCTGGACCCTTTATACTGATAAAGGGATCATTTGCTGGAAGGTTCTGTCATGCCCTGAACCTGCATTCCTACAACACACAGTTGTGGTAATTCGTTCCACAACTTGTATTGAGCAACCTATCAAACCTGCACAAAATTTCCTCTATAATACAGATTGGATACAAATATGCATAGCGAGCATCAAATCATTAACATAAAATATGAGTTTAAAAAGTAAATATGATTTAAATGCATAATGTCAATGCCAATGTATAATGGAAACTGAGAAGTAACTAATGGGCGGCATCTAAAATTTCTTGTTTCTGATAATAACCAATATAAAGGTATCAGAGGAAGTACAAGGGAAGAAACACTCTGAAACAGGCTAGAACGTACTTAGTGATTTTAGTTTCACCATAAGTAAACTGACTTTAGGTTAGAACCCTCTGCCACAAGAGTGGCACTAGATCGCTTTGATTTTAAAGTCAGAAACGTTTTATACATTTGTTCCATGGACTGAGCAAGGAATATGGTTATAGAAGGCAGAAAAATAGTTCTAATATCTATTTTCATGTTCAATTTTATAATCTATACAATTTGGAATTTAGAAAGAGGTATCAAAAAGCAAAGTCAATGGCTCACCTTACCAGGAGGTATTTTTTGTTCAGTTTATTGCTGCTTCTATAAATTTCCACCGTCACAATAGAAATCAACATTTCCCTTTCATGAACTACATGTTTGGGAGACTTTTGCTTTGGATTATAGAGCATTATGATGTAGTAAAACAGTGCTCAAGTAAAGAATACTCAGAAAATGCAGATACAATATATACATATGTATATTTAATTCTGTTTGAACACATTGATGTGCTTCCAAGGCAATTAGGACTTGAGGAGCAAGATCTCAGAAAGAAGGAAAAATAAGAAAACAACAAACTATCAGCCAATGTTGAAGAAGCCAGTTTTCTCTGGGATGCTTGCCAATTCTTGGCATAGTGCTGGATCTGAAGAATGGGACAGAATCTCAAAGGTAAGGGCTAAAGAAGCATTTATCCAAAGCAGAGATGTTGGCAATCATACAATTCTGGAGAAGTGGAAAATAGAGTGAGGACAATCAAAGCCACAAAGGCTTATATAACGAAGAGTCAATTAAGAAGTGACTTGCAAATGTTGAAGTTTTAAACTGAATTGAACAAGTTGCCAAAGAGCTACATAAAAAATATTCTACAAACAGAATGGAACTTTATATAATCTCATGCTCCAGAAGAGAGACCAAGAGTGAGAGAGAAAGTAGGAGAAACCGAGTTTAGGATCTGTTAAAAGAGAAGGTCCTCAGAAAACACCATGGTCTGTTGTTTGGGATATCTGGAGAATTATGTGCCAGCTGGCCAGGGTATACCAGAGGTATACAGAGATTTATAAAACTCTAAGCCAGCCTTTAATCAGATGAATACACAGAATATTAAGGCAGTTTTGCCCCAACTCTATCTGTCTGCCAGAGGATATGATAAATCTTCTATGAAGAACCTCTATTATTTCTTAAACAGAAAACCTTATATTCAACCCAAAATTACTAGACTTACCAAGAAACAGACACACATTCATATATGAACTTATTACAGCATGCATACAAACACACACACACTCTCTACACACAAATAATAAATAACAACAATAGATAATAGAAATGGGCTTGGAGATAATGTCACTGAATTTAAAATAGCTGTGATAAATATGCTTAAAAAATGAAGGAAATAGAAAAGAGATGAAGTATTTTTCCAAAAAACAAAAGTTATAAAAATAATAAAATGGAGTATCTATACATAAAAATGAAGTTCTTGAATTAAGTTAGATTCCATAGAAGTTTGGACATAGCAGAAGAAAGGATTAGTGAACTACAAGAGAGATGGTGCAAAAGTATCCAGGATGATGCTCAAAGAGTATGAAGAATAGGAATATATAAAAGAGTATAAGGAAAAAGAGCATTAGGAGTCCTAAAAGAGGAGAGATAAAATAAGGCAGAAGCTAATTTGAAGAGAAACAGGCTGAAATACAAAATGATGAAAACAGAAAGTTATATACATACAATAATCTCTATGAATCTTAAAGATCAAACCAAAGAACATGTTTGAAAATCATAAACATGAATAAAACTGCATTACCAATAAAGCAACACAATAAAACAAATAGCTGACATCTCAGGATTAATCATGTAAAATAGCATACAGTATAATGTTATTTTAAAAGTGTTGAAAGATATGACAATATGAAAGTATCAACCCAGCAATATTTCCCTCAAAATCAAAGGAGAAATTTTTAAATATTCATAAAAGCAAACCTGAGAGGTAAACTGCATTAAAAGGAGAAATAGTGGGGGTTCCTTTGGACAGAAAGAAAATATCCTTAGTTGGAAACATGAAAATGTAGAAAGGAATGAAGGACAATGGAAATGGTAATGGGTATGTCTAAATGAATATTGAAACTACAATATAACAAAACAACAACAATGATATAATGTCTTTTGGGTTGTAAAATGTAGAGTTAAAATGCATGTCAAAAATAGCATAAAAGGCAGAAAAAATGCATGCAATTAAAATGGTCTAAATCTTAGCATTGGTTATGAAGCAGTAAGCTGTAATATGGTAAGGATGCATTTTGTAATCTCTAGAGAAATGTAAAAGAATGGTAGAAAAAACTATAATTTACAAACTAGCAGAGGTGGAAAAATAGCCTACCATGAATATTTGATGGGGAAATTAATATGAAAGGTGAAACATTTTTAAAAACATAGTAAAAAAAGTATATAGCAACCATACATGTCACTAATTGTATTAAATATAAATGGACTAAATATTCCAATTAAAAGATTATAAGATGAATAAAATATAATGGTATAATTCTTACAAAAGACAATCTTAATTATAAGGACATAGAAATTTAATAATGAAAGAATAGAAAGAGGCATGTATGAAAGCACTAGGCAAAAGAAATCTGGTATAGTTTTATCCATATTAGACAATGTGTGTAAGGGCATAATGCCTGCTACCTGCTGTAATGAAACTAAATTGTTGCTTTTTGGAAAATCTAGCTGATCTTCTAATTATTATATCAAATTGGGCAGATCTCTATAACTCTTCAAATAACTGGTGAAGTTTTGACAGACTTTTATGAATTTTTGAGTAGGGGGATAGTGGTAGAAGTCTAGAAAATAGTTGGAAGATCAATAGAACAGAAAAACTGAGAAAGTCAGAAGGATATTTTCACTTTTTTGGTTCTTAAAATTAAGGCATGTCACAGTATAAGTTTGCCAAGTAACAGATTGCACCAATTGCTAATTCAGTAAACTAGGTGAGAACACAAACTATGAAATTAGACAAAGCCAGATTTAAAGCCCAAAGCAATGCTTGACTATGAGGCCAAGCTTTGTGGCTTTGGCATGTTAGTACCTACAGGAAGCAGGAGAGGATTCCCGGGATTTGGAAGGAATTCTGGGCTCTAAATGGGCATATCCCATTAGCTAGTTAAAATTTGGCCCTTTTAGGGAGAGGTGATGCTGGATAACATTAACAGAGAGTTTCTTTGAAGAAAAGGGCTCAAGCTAAGGGCTTTCCAGGGCTAGGGTGGGATTGATCATTTATAGCACGTGAAGTTTTGTTATTTCATGTTTACCACGTCTCTTTCATTTCTCATCGTTTGAGGACAATTTGTTATCATTTATAAATTATACTGGTACTAACAAGAGGCAGATAAAAATATAGATGAATATTTGATATGCAATGATTATTTCTCTAGATTAGGTTTTAGCATTGTTATGATAGTCTCTCTCAAAAATTTTTATTTGATTGTTTAATGCTCTAGGGAAATAGTATCTAATAGGGTAATAATAGAAATACCACTGTTTTATCGATGTACTAATATTATCAGCATCATCATAGCTTTTTCAATAAGCATTCACGTTCACAGAGAATATCCCTTACTAACCCAGAATGATGACAAACTTAAAATTCTAGGAGCTTCTAGGCTTAAGAAATATGACATTAACATAAGAGAACCTACAAAATAAATATTTTATTCAAACTTAAATAGAAATGGTAGAACCGTTTGTTCAGGGTCTTTATTTTACTAGCATTTGATTATTCAGTCAACACTTAATTATCTGTCGGCAAGTTTTTATCATTTCAGCTACTCTGGGATAGATCTTGTCTTCACTTTGTTTTTGTCATTCCTAATGAATTTCCTTAAAGTCCTTCATTGACTTGTCCCCAGTTCTTGCTCGTGCCCATCCTCACCCTGCACTTAGGAAATGCTATTGCACAATTTCTAAACTCAAACATATAACTATCTTCCCTTCAATTTTTCTTTCTCTTATCTCCTCCAGGATCTGTGTAAGAGAAACAGGACTCTTAGAGAGAGGTTACATTGCATCTTTCACTCTTTTTGGGAAGTCACAATGGAGAAAAGTAGAGTGGAACTAAAAAGCAATGTAAGGAAACTGCATAATGTTCCCCATCTTCCTGATTCAAAACTCCAAAGTGTACTATATTAATAGTGTCCAACAGAGGTCCAATATGCAGTAGGTCTCAATATTTTTCATATTGCTGTAATAATTATTTCTGCTGTAAATACTTGATTTTCTTTGACACATTATAAACAATTATTTCTGCTGTAAATACTTGATTTTCTTTGACACATTATAAACTTTTTGGATATCCAATATACAAAAAAAATCAAGGCCAACTACAATTTTTAAAGTTATTTGCCATTTTGGTAACCTTCCATATCAATTATAGTATGAATAACAAGTTGTATTTATATTGTTTTTAAATAATGACTGTTGACAATCAATAAAATTATTCACTCAAAAATGTATTGATTATATAGAGATTTTGACTATCATTTTTCCTTTTCTGCAATCTCCAAATTTTCTACAATGTGATTGCTTTCTTTTCATAATTTAAATGTTGCTATTTAGGGAAAAAATAAGACGATCAACACAAGAATACAGTCTTGATAATTACATGCACACTAGATTTTTCCTTTAAATAAAGGGGGAATTTTAATTTTATTTTATAAATATATGCTCATGCTTTATTTTATTTTATACTAAATAAAGTACTTCAACTAAAATACTTTTTCTATGTTGCACTTAATCCCATCCTTTAATATCTTTTTCTCCCTCTCCATAGATCTCTGTCTCTGACTCTGTCTCTCTTTCATATATATATATATATATGTATTTTCATGTATATATATTTGATTGCATATGTATATATGCAGTCAAAACCATTATAGTGACTGTTTTGTTAGTTTTTATTGCTTCAGCCCTTTCCATAAAAGTTCATAAAAATTATTTCCACATTAGCAGTCTGTGCTCTAAACTAGAGAAATTAGGCATCAATGAGCTACAGAACAAAAAAAAGTATGCCTGATTGCAATGACAAAGTTGCCTTAGTAGTCTATGATTTAGTGAAATGAAGTCCCTGACTCAAGAATACAGATTATATCTGTTCTATGCTAAAGGCATTTGGCCCTTTAAAAGTGATGGAAGGAAATACACACACTCTTTTTTACAGTAAAGTTTTTAATCTCACAAACATCACATAATAGTATAATAAGAATGGGTCAGGCATGATATTTGTCTTCATCTATATCTGTATCTTTATCTATATATTCAAAACACAAATAAGCACATTGAAAATTAAATTATGAGGCCACTGAAAGGATTATAGGTGATTTAGATTCAGTTAATCATTTTTGAAGTTTATGGAATATTTCCAGAAGACATAGATTTATGATTATCAAACGTGGACAAGAAGGAGGGCTGGATTTTGAAAACTAAAGCCTACTAAAGTAGGAAATCTCAAAAAAAAAGAAGAAAATCAAACTAAAATATGTAAATACTATTCTCCTTCATTTAGAAACAATTTTCCTCACATGATTATGCTTAGCACCGGTGTATCTTGGACTTACATTCTGAATAAAAAGCTCTAAAACCTTTCACATATCAAACCTATTTTTTCTTCAAGTAACTTCAAAGCAAAGACGTTTGTTTGGTAATCAAGTTAATAAATAAGCACTGAAAAACTCTTCATTCTGGCAAACCGTTCCATTCACTTGCTTCTAAAAGTAATATGTTTTCTTCTCTGTGCAAGTATATTTATATGTATTAAATTTAGGATCTGTGATTATCCACACTAAATATGTTGCAGAAATCAATTGAAGAAATGGACATTGTATAATTATTTTTGCTATTATAGCTGCAGTCCATAAATTAACTTTATTCAGTCTTCAGGAAACCATGGAAGAAGTTGCTGACATCCAAGACCATATTCATTGCCCATAAAGAGTTAATTTAGTCCCCAGGTGAAGCACTTTACTCTTAGAAAATCCATTCTCTTCACTTCTGCTCACTGCTGGACCAGGCCAATTGATAAAAAATATACATCTCTGAAACCGCTGTGATGAATAAACATCTCTCCAAATTACTTAAATTAATTTCAGCAGGTTGCAAAATTTTCTACCTATGAATTTGTTTTGAGTTCCTTCTTTGCTCACATAAGAGATTTCCACAGACAAATGGTTCTCTTAGAAATGCGTGCCAGAACCTGGGGAACTGTGGACAGCTATGGAATTTAAATACCATGGAACAGGCCATTAAGTATGCAAAAACATTTTGGCTACTAGTCTTCAGCTATAAGATCTCACATTAAACATTCCCATTCTATCTTAACCCTCTATTCAAATAAGTATCATAATTAAATACTACTTACTTCTTTGTGATCTTCGTTATATGTAAACAGACAGCAGGTAGGAAGGTGATTTTTGTTCTTCTGAGAGCCTTTATTCTTCTTATTAACTTTTTCATTTTTCCAATGTCCTAAAAACCTTCTTAAAATAATACCTTATATTTATATAGATATTCTCCTATAAGGAACTCAGAATATTGAGAATATATCATCTCATTTACCCTCACAATAAATGTGAAGATGGAAACGAAACTTTTCCTTTTACAGATGACAAGTCTATGGAAATTTTATACCAAGCATTATCCAAACACATTCCTACCAACTGAATTAAAGATTTATTGTAAGAATCAGAGTCAAGGCAGCAAAAAAAAAAAAAAAAAATCACCTGTATAAAGGACTCTGTGACTGTGCTTTAGGAGTACAAAATTATTTCCTCAGTTTATTCTGAAGTTGTATGCTTATAATATAAAGTTCACTTTCATTCATAACTTTAAAGAAACGAGGACATGTCTAAGAACCAGAAGATGTGAATAACAGGCATTGGTATACCCTGGCTCTCTTCTGTCTTTCAATATTTGGGGTTTTCATGGACTTCTGAGTTTCAGTGGAACTCTATTATTTTAGTTCTTGAAATGAAATGACTAGGGAGCTACGAGCCAGGTAAATGATGGGCAGAGACACTATGAAGGGGCCATGTTTAACAATTTCTTAAAACTCTTTGTAAGATTTGCTTTGTTCTCTCTGTGAGCAATCGCATGTTTTAGAATCCAATGTTACCTCTTTTTTTTTTTTCGGAGTAAGGAAATATTTCCCTTCCATTTCGTTAAATGTCACTTGATGCTAAAAGTATCAATGCTTGGAACACATATGCAGCCATATTGTCTCAGGTCCTTGATGGTGATAGGAGTTTAATATTTGGATAAAGTCAAAGCCAATTTACTGTTCATTCATTTTATGTATATGGTCATTAAATAAATGTTCATTAGTGTCTTACTGATTTACAGACTGTTCAAGGTGTTGGAAATACAGTAGAGAAATAGCAGTGAAACTGGAGGTACATTTCAGACCAGTGAGTTAACAAAGAGAATTGCAGAAGAGGTATAATAGAAACAGCTACAACAGCTTTAAAGTACAAATAAAGTCATGAGTGCCTTTATTCATATGTTAAAATATATGCAGACAGGGAAATGCAATAAGATCTGTTGCTAACTCTGTCATTATAGAATAAAAGATTGTTGGAGTTGAAAGAGGCCTCAGGAATCATGCAATCTAACTCTGTTTTATGAAGAACATGGAAGATTTCAAAATGACTGAGTCCAGAGATGCTTCTGGCTTAGTTGAACTTCTTGTCTGATATAGGCAACATGAAGCAGGAGAGAGGATCAAACATGGGTGCTTGTCATTTCACACTGACTTTGTCCAGTATATGCCCAGAAATCTAGTTATTCAGATTGACAATTCTTCCTTCCAAGGGGTAGTAGTAAGTGATGGGTTTGAGGCTGGAGATAATTGCTCTGGTGATGCAGGTGTGGAAATAACGCAAAAGTCCACCAATAAGGAGCTGATTGAATAAATCATGCTAAATGTACATACTGGAATACAATGCAACCATAAAAGGCATAAGGGCAATCTCCAGGATACATTAAGTAGAAAATAGGAAAAATAAAGATATAGGAGCATGTATATAGTATACTACCATGTGATTAACAAATGAAAGAAAAACATGTTTATATTTGCTAAAAGATATACTGAAAGAATATAAACAAATAAAAATATTTGCCTCCAGGGGGAGAAAGACAAAATTAAATATGGTGCTGATATAGAAATGGCACATCTATAAATATAACACTGTTACATATTTTGAATAATATATACTTTGTAAATATTCTAAAAATAAAATTTAGTAAAAAAATTGTTAAAAACTGAAAGTAAACTGCAACATAAAGTTATTAACATATTAAATTATTTTAGATCACTTTAGAATAAAGTACATTGAATTTATACCCAGAGTAGAATATATTTTAAGGACTGACAGAACTGCAAAAATCCTTAACTATTGAGTATCCTTATTATTGGTGCCAGTGTAATTATCTTAATGATATATGAATATGTGCCTATATACAATAAATAGGGCTTTTTTTTTTTAATATGGGCAGGCACTGGGAAACGAACCCCGCCTCTGGCATGGCAGGCAAGCATTCTTGCCTGCTGAGCCACCGTGGCCCAATAGGGCATTATTTTAATGTCAGTTTTCAATGTAAGGAGATTTAAATGCCAAGAAAATACACAAGTGTAAAATCAAAACATAAAATACCAAGCCAAATTCGAGTTGAAAATATTGGTATGTGTGCTGGTTTGAAACTGTTATGTGTGCCAGAAAAGCCACATTCTTTTAATCCAATCTTGTGGGGGTAGACCTATTGTTTGGTGGACCCTTTTGATTATTTCCATGGAGATATGATAATACCCATTCAAGCTGCTTCTTGATCCACTTGCTGGAGTCCTTTAAGAGAGCCCAGATAGTTTAGAAAAAAACACCCCAGCAGAGGCCAGAAGAACCTACAGGAGCTGAGAAAGTCATTTTGAAACCAATCAGGAGAGAAAGACCAGCAGACGTAGCCATGTACTTTCCCATGTGGCAGAGGTACCCATACTCCATTGGTCTTTCTTCAGTGAAGGTATCTTCTTGTTGATACTTTAATTTGGACATGGACTTAGAATTGTAACTTGTGATTTATTAAGTACCCTTTGTAAAAGCCAATTCATTTCTGGTTTATTGCATTCCAGCAGCTTTAGCAAACAGAAATAGTATGAATTTTTTTAAAAAAAATCTCTATATCAAGGTCTATTTCAATTATGCATATATTAATTGGAGACATACCATGCAGTATATCAGAAGATTGACTGAACTTATGGAAACTTGAACTTGTTCTTAAATTCCTTTTATCACCTGAACAGCTTAAGGCCCCCCGTCCCACACACATTAACTAATGAACCACAATAATGATAGCATTTATACAAAGCAATTGCTTGAGTGTTTTCTTTTTTCATACCTTTCACGGTAAATATCTCTTGCAGTTATGTTGTCACTTAGCCTTTGTTTCTCCAAGATTCCATCATCTCAATTGAAACTCTTAATGGTGGTATCTTCCATTGCCACCCCCCCAATCTACAGCGTACACCATTGAGACAACACACAGATTTTCGCAGAATCTGATGCTCCCCTAACTGAAGCATTTCTCAAAAACCTAGACCAGGGAGTGTCTGCTGAACCCCCTTGAGAGATAGAGTGGGTATGTTTGAAGTTGTGAAGTTCATATATATAAATACGCACCTAAACCTTTAGATCTCATCCTTTACAGTAGGCCAGAAAAGTTCTGGCATTTAAACTAATTGAATTTAGGCCAGCTCTGTACTCAAATTTAAGTCAATCAAACAAAGTGTTATAGTCACTAATGACTGCAGGAACTAATGCATGCATTCAGATTCTTTGGTAAGCCCACTTCAATGAATTTGTCTTCTTATTTTGTTCTTCTTAGTCTAACAGCAGATTTCACTTTTATATATATATATTATCCTGGCTTCCGATGATATTAGTTAGCAAGATAATATATTTATGCTGGAATATATGCTATTTCTTACTTTGTCAGACGTGGTATTGTCTCCCTGGAAGGTACTATATCTGGTCTCTAATGGTAGTTAAAGCTCTATAAGCAACAAGTCTGGAGTCGAGTTGAATAGGTATCCTCTTGCAAAGTCATTGTATCAAGTATGCTTATTTCAGCACTTTCAAACAAAGGGAGATGAATCTCCACTGACACAGAATGTTGCTATGATGTTCAGAATGGCTCAAGGAGGTCGAGAACTTCAGACTCATCTGAGTGCCCTCAGATGACCAATTTCAGTTTTCAGGTTCCACTCCTTCTCAATTAATGCCTTAAATACTCACATGGGAGAAGCAAAATGATTATAATTGCATTATATGTTAAAATTATGAAACTGCACAATTAAATTGTATATATGATATTGATGAGGGTGGCCCTGTGGTTAAAAGAAATAGTATATTTTCTTGGACCCACTGTAGGAGCCCTCTAATTTGCTGACCATGACTTGTGCTAAGATTTGAAGTTTCAAGCTTGCCCATTTATGGCTTCAAGCTCCTTAATATAGTAATAAACAGCCATCCCATTCACAATCCCGAGTTATTATTACTGGTATCAAGGTAACTTGATTTACAAGATTTTGTTTCATTAGACGCTTCACAACAATCAAACAAAGCTTATCATTGGTCCACCATAATGTCATCATTAGTAGGACATCATTTCCAATCAGCATGGGAGGAATGAAAAGATGAAAACAGAAACACAAAGACTGGGTAACTGCAGAAAACAGCTGAGGTGGAAATGAAAGGAAGAGGTAGCATTTTTAGAATTTAAGAGCTTGGAGAAGGGACCCTGACCTGTGGGGAGGCACTACCCAGCTGTTGCTTGTACCTCAGAAGCTTGAAGGATAACTAACATGGAACTTGACTAAGAAAAAATGATGCTGAGCAGATAGTATTGCCGTCTCTGAGAGGACACAATGCATCTGGACCTGGCAATGCCAAAGAAAGGGGGACAAGCTGGGGTCAGGGACTTACTGCTTCTGGAATAAACTGCTGCTACCATGATGCAAGACCACTGGAGGGAAGATGCTGAAAATAACAGCAAGCAAACAGAACAGAGACAAGTCATTTCTCCTGTATGTCTTCTAGTGGGGAGAAATGCAAAGCACGTGGCAGCACTTACGAATCATTCTTGCTACTCATCCAAAAAACAAATTATAAAAGTTGAACCTAAATCTACTCAAGATGTTTTAGGTAACTTCCAGTTTGTAGGAAATTGCAAGAATAGAAAAAGTAGATAAATAATGCCCTGAAGAAATCAAGAAACAAGTACAGAATGTGGATGATTTTACGAAGGCACAGGACCCAGTTATTTCAGTAAATTTATGCAAATAATTACTTTAAAAAGTGCCTTTATAGAGCAGTGACTAATCTCAATTATGAAAGATTTAGGAGTCATAACATCAAAATGTGAGGTTTGGACTTTTTTGAATCTTGATTCCTACTAACCAATTAAAAAGACATTGGAAATTTTAATCTGGCCTGGGTATTAGTTGAAACCAAGAGATTTTTGTCAAGTATGTTGTGTGATCATAACATTGAGTTTATTTAAGAAAATGTTCATTTCTTTTCTTTTCTTTAACTTTATTTTTTATAAATATGTACCAAATATATAAAAGTGAAATGACATGAAAAATGGGATTTGCTTTAAAACATAGCAAGAGAAAAGAAAAATAAAACAGAGAGAGACAGAGAGAATACATGAAGCAAGAGAGGCAAAATTTGATTATTGTTGAATATGTAAATAGTAGTATAGGAATTTATTAAATGATCAAAAATTTTGATAATGATTTTTAAAGTGCCTTTAGATAACTTCTAAGTTCACATTGAATGTGATATGCAATTTCAGGTAAGCTCTCTCCCAATTTCCTATTTAAATTCTAATGAATATATGGAAAAAGTCCAAGGCTGTCAATAATGCTGCACACTAAAGTAATCCAAAGCATAGAAACAACTTCCACTAAGGGAATAATAAGTGAGCCATTTTTGAAAAACACAACCTGATGTACTTGAAAGTATGAAAGTTGATAATGAATGTAGAAAGGGTTTTAATTCACAGTCTCTATCACAGCTTAATCCAAGATATAGGGCATTTTATTGGACATTACGTTAATTTACCCTAATGAAAACGTAGGGGATTAGCTTCAGAACCAGCTTGGGTAATGTCCTTCTCTTTATTGTTGGAGAAGCCATAAAATATCGCCAACATGGCGGCGTGGCTGATGCAAGGCAACACAAAATGGCTGACCTTAAATCTGCCCTCCGCCCTAGCAACAATGGTGACCAATCCCAGAAATCTGCCCTCCACCCTAGCAACAGCGGTGACCAATCCCAGCCCGACATGTGTCCCTGCATGCTCCCAGCCTATATAAGCCTGTGTACTTCCTCAATAAAGCGGAGGCCTTCCACTCACTTCTCAGGGTTGTCTCTTGAGTCGTGTGTTGTGTGTTGTGTGTTGTGTGCTGTGTGTCTGTGTGACTGACTCAGTAGGGCTGCTTACCCCAGCCATCAGCTACGTAACACTTTATTTCTATTTTGCCACAGCCACATCAGACATCCTCTTTGTATCACTTCGTCAACATTATTGATGAATGTCTGATCATCTTAGAAAATATGTTAGGGATAATTAAAAATAAATGAACATTCGTTATGGTATTGAATTGATCAAACACCAATTTTTAACTATATGGTTTGAATAAAGAAGGAATATAGGCTGCATCTAATGTTCTAACCAATTTAAGACTGCTTGAGAAGGAGAAGATACCATCTCAGATGCTGGCTAAGTACTATGCACATTTACCTGCCCATAAGGTCTAACTAGAGAGAAAAATCTATAAATAGCTAAATGGATATGAAGAGAGAAAGGAGTTCATTACACCAATCTTGTGTGAGCCCCTTCTTTAAGCATGAATATACAGTTCAAAAATAACAGACCCAGACGCAAATTCTGAGGCATAGAAAAATACAACCCTATCCAAGAGACTCTGAGGAATGTCTTTAAAAAATTATTTATTGCAATTAGAAGGACAGTATCTACTTGATATCTCGAAAATACAGACATGAAAAAATAAGAAAAGATATAATAGACAATATATAAAAGAATATAATATCGCTGTTTTTGCAAATACTAAGCTATATTAAGAGTAATTTGAACAGAGGTATTAGAAAAAAACAATGAAAATACAATAAAATGCTTTTGCTAGAGAAAATTGAGATTAATTTGAAGTATGAAAGAACTCACCCTGTTCCATGCAAACGACACCCTGGGAAAATATTTCTATTTGAGAATATGGATTCTCTATAGATTTGGCATCCTACAAAAGTACTTACTGCACTGCTACTTGATATTGTCAACCAATTGATGCAGGCTTGGGGTGACCAGGAAAAGATAATTCATGAATTGAGTGTAACAAATCAAGAAACAGTCATCTTGCTTGGAGAAAAGAGTTAAGCAGAGAGGAAACTGTCTGTGTAAAGGCAGAGCTCTAGGTGGCATGACACCTTTAACACATGTGAGCCTGAGGTGCCTGTAGGAGAGTAGTCACCCCAAGCCTGTATCAATTGGTTGAGAATATCAAGTTAGATAACCTCCCCAAACCCACAAATGTATATGTCTCTGTTACATTTCCTAGAAATACGACTGCTGTGGATTACAGTCTTCATCTATCTGATTAGCCCACGTTTTAGCCATTTCTGTAACAAAACATTTAGCATAGTGCCTGACTTGAATGAAACTTTTGGGGGCTTATCTGCCAAGGGTATGTTTGGTTAGAAAGTCCATACAAAACAAATCATTTTATTAAAAAACAGCTTTATGATTGGATAATAAAAAATTAGAAGTATTTTTGCTTCTAATAATAATTAATAGTAACCATTTTAATAACATTTAGTATATATCACCATTATCCCAAATACAATTTTGGCTTCTTTTCTTTGCAATTATACTTTCATATTTCTATATTCATCCATTTGATCAGTTATTCATTAATTTATTCATTCATTCACCAATTTATCAAGAAATTACTATGGAAAATTGTGCTATGATTTTACTATTCAATGGTGGGTATAGAATTTTTCCTGCATTCTTCATAAGATTTTAATCTAGTGATTTTTGTCTGTTTGTTTCCAAAGTAACTGTCAACAATGCTTAGTTAGGAGTAAATAAGTAACTTTGTACAATTGGTCAAGAAAATTCCCAATGAAACATTATTAAGGAAAAATACTAACAGAATTTTTCATATTTTTTGCCACTTAGCTATCTCTTGGCTAGATATATATTATCAGGGCAATAAAATGCCTTGTTTTGCTTCAAATTAACTATTGTATACTATTATTTTCCTATAAGTCTGTTTAGTCACACTAGCCAACAGAATGTATTTGTGTTGAATAAGAAATATTTGGTCTTGCTTTGGAGGCAAAATACCTAAGTATTTCCTCATCCTCCCACCTCACCCGTAAGGAAAATGGTGACAATATTATCATAAGCAAAATAAGTTTAGATATTCAGCTACAATATCATAAGCAAAGCACATACTATACTTTGATTTCAAATTGCTTCTAGGCATCAGCTTGCATCCCCAAACTGAGTTATCAGAACTTAGACAACCCTGAAGCTTCTTAACAATCAATATTTTTGAATATGTATTAAGCGTTAAGAGGCAATTGGAATGATCATTCATCTCCAAATATCCTGTGTCATCTAATGAGATAGAAAAAGAGAAAAAAATGAGCAACCACTTCTCTGGTTCTTATTTAGAGAATCTGTGACCTGTGATTAATTGTAGGTGCAGTATGCGAAAATTGCTTTTCCAGATGATAACTCACCTCCTGTTTTTCATGTAGAGAGCACACATGGCAGACATGGTTAAACTTTGTCCATGGCACATGGCACTTGCAAATTGTAAACACACCCAAAAGAAAATATTGAGGCCCAATGCATAACCAGTCATAAAAGAGTCTGTTCTTCATTCCCTCTTCGCTTCTTTCAGGTTTTCTCTTAGGTATTTTAAACATAAAAATTCTCAACAATTTCCAAAGCATTTAAGGTTATTTAATAAAAGGTGCCCAAGAAAGATACATATTTATTCTAGATGATGTGTTGTTTAGGAGCCAAAAATAGACCACCTCTTCTGGGAAAGGGCGCTTTTCTCTACAATGCAGCCAGTGTGCTACTTACTGAATCATGCAGCCAAGAAGTCAAACTCTCAAGGGGACGAGAAAGAGAGTGGAAGAGGAAGATGCTGTGAGGGAGAAGGGAGAGGGTTGGAGAAGAGAAAGACTAAGCCATATCTCGCCAATTGAACATTGTTAAATGTTTCAAAGACTGGTTAGATATAAAATGATATCTTTCACCATACTTTGAAACCAGGGTTTTTAGTTCCTTGGTCATCATTTTTATTCTTGCTGTCACACTGTCAAATACCCATGCAGAATTAAAATGGCATTAGCAATACATTAAGAGGTTATAGATAATCAAGCATAATGCAAATAAAAATGTAAAATAAAAAATATCCAAATCAAAATCTTAATCTGCGTACTGTGGAAATGGTCATATCTCTGAGTATATATGGTCAAAATCCATTGAACTGTAACATTATGTGCAACTCTGCTGAACATTTCCTAAACATAATCCCATCAGAAATCATGGGATGGGGGTGAGTTTAATTGTCTTCTGAAAGTCTTTCCACCTGCACATAATGCCACCACAATGGTTTTCTTTTAAAATATCAAGAAGGAAAGAAAAAGAAAATCAGTCAGAAGTATTTGTCAGCGATATTCCTTAATGTCCATTTCAAAAGCCACAGATTGCAGTTTAAAATGGAAGTCCTTTTTTGAACAAAGAAGGAAAGGTTATGAGAAAATACAGTTTGCCATTATTGATGTACAAAGCCAGCTCTGGTTGCATCTGTCCTGTAGCTCCCCCACATGCACCGCTGAGATATTGCCTAAATCTCTGGAATGAAAAGGATGAGTGCTTCAGTCATAGCTCTCCCTCCTTGCTGCGACTAGGAGAACCCAGTTTGACAAGCATGGCAACCAAATACTGCTTTTCACATTTAACATACTTTGCACACTGCATGCCAGGTGGTCTCTGTGTGGTTTGCTCAGCCAATCCTAGAACTATGTAAAAGTCATACAAATTATAATTTAAGAAAAGGAAATAAGATCAGTTGATCTTATTGGTTGTTTTTTCCTCTTATCTCCTTGTCTGGTATGAGCATACAAGTGTAATGATTGTAAACTAAAGAATTTCTGTTTCACTCCACTTTATCTTTGCTAGTAATGAAGTTAGTGGGTACAGCTCTTTCTCTCTCTTTCTCTCTTTCTCATTTTTTCCCTCTGTAGCAGGTGCCATGTCCATGAAAGAAAACTAGTTAACTATACAGTTTTAGCACTATGATCTGCCTTCTTTCATCTTTATTCTTTAATAAATGAAGGAATGAATTAGAGAAACAGAATCAGACTTCTCATAGAGCAAAAATCTATAATTTTATTTGAAAAAAGTACCAATACAAAGAGCACAGTAGTATTGCATTTTATAAATAGGACATGTTGTGATCAGCTATTGCTAATACTAATAGATTAGTGTTTGTATTTTATATTCTACTTTTTCAATAATGGGAAATTTATCTTCTTTTACACACCCACCCTTCTGTGTTTGGGCAATAATATCAAGTGCTTAAAATATTTTGCTCTTAGGCTGTTAAGAGGCATGGCAGGCTTGTCCAGTTGGTGCTGGGTGCTGGCACTGAAGGCTTGAAAAACCTTTGTATTTAAAGAGATTTCTCCATCCCCTTTCTTCTGAATGTCACTATTCATTCCTAAGCATATTTATCTACATTTTGTTAATTGCAATTTAAAATTCCAACCTAAAAGATATACATTTTTACTGTAGTAATTTTGAAGGGAAGCTATTTCATTGGGTTGTCACTGTTTCTAGATATCAAACCCTCCCTGTCACATATAAATAGATTGCTTGATATACATGCAATATCCTGTCGGTGTCATGCACTCTTTTCTTTAATCTGACTGACATGGCACATAATAAAATGCTCACTTCAATATATGTCTGTTGCACTTTGCTTAATTCTGGGCTTAGTTTAATATTAGTCATGAATATTTCCTCCAACTAGACATGAATTTGAATATATATAAGGCATAGTTTATGTTCATACTAAAGCACAAGCTTCAACCTTATTTTTTATTGCTTCCCTGTTTGTGATGAATTAAGTCATCTCAAAGAAAGAACTGAAAGCAACAGGGACCAGAACTGTTGTCTTTATCCACAAGTCAGGTAGAGGGTGAGTGGGTAAAATTCAATTGCTATGCTTTACTTGCCCTAAGCATCAGAGCTGAGAGTTGGAGAGGTGTGCTCAGTGAGAAAAAAATAACAACAGACGAAACCACTTTAAGTCTTTTTTAGGTTAAAAAGCCACAGTAGCTTCCAATGCCCCCAATACCATCGTGTTTACTTTACATTCCTTTTCACCATATTTAAGGATATGGTGGACAGCACTATTTTAAGTCCTTTCTGCTATTTGCATAGGATATATTCCATAAACTTCACAATGTTCATGAGAATATGCTGTCTTACCAGATTTTTAAACCCATTGATGACAATGTCTATTACTTACTATTTTAATTTTAAATATCTCCCAAATAATGCTAATGAAAGAAGAAAAAGTCATTAAAGTAATATATGTGTATATACATGAGTGTATATGCACCATATGTGTGTGTGTATATATATATGTATATATATATATACACATTTGCACATATAAATATAGGGAGAATATATCATTTTATAAATTTAAGTCCTAGTAACTTGAACCCATTGTTTTCCTAATTTGAAATAACTGCAAAATCTCCTGTACATTTACTTGAAACACTTAAATATAACAAAGAATAATACTACATATACCTTTTCTTTGTAAGCTTCTCATGGTTTTAAGGTATATCAGATTTCAGCAACTACTAAATTGGATCAACATGCTTATTTTTATTCATACTATATTGTCTTCCATTTCAAGAAAGCAGTGACTCCAATGCAATATTTAAAATGAGAATCGACATATTTTTTGGCTTCCATATGGTACAGTGATAATCCTTTCTAGGGTACTAAATGGAAATGTATACAGTAACATCCTTATACATAGCTCTTTATTATCAATGGGTTTTAAAACCTTATAGGGCATATCACATCCTCATGAGCATTGTGATGGTTCCTGAATATACTTCTGCAAAAGACAGAACTTAAAAATAGTGCAATCCGGTATACCTTAAAAATATCATGACTGTTTGTGTCAATGTATTGGATAGTTTTATGTAGGTGTGTTTTACTTTTGGACATCCCTTTTCTCCTTATATATCTTTCTGTGGTATTATTTATTTTATAAAAAATATTTCAAACAAAACTGTACACGATGTCAACAAAAAAAATAGAGCACACATTGTTTGCATGATA
The DNA here is from genome assembly GCA_004026745.1 of Myrmecophaga tridactyla. Lineage (NCBI taxonomy): Eukaryota > Metazoa > Chordata > Mammalia > Pilosa > Myrmecophagidae > Myrmecophaga > Myrmecophaga tridactyla. The sequence goes on from PVIY010005609.1 coordinate 69,352, forward strand.
GGCAGCTTGGACCCCCAATGGATGTTGACCATGGTTAAAGTGAAGTACCGGCTAAAACAAATTAGATGCCAAACTCAGTTAGTCCTTACTAATTCTATAAAAGTATGTTGGTTAGGGGCTTACTGGACCTAAGAAAAAAACAAGTCTTGAAAGACTCTTCTAGCTGATCATGCATTCAAACTGATTGTGCTGCATCCACTGTTTTGTGCGGACAAAGTACAGTCATTTGAACTTAGCCCTCTTCCTTGGCCAGCCTGCATAGAGAAACTGCCACTTCAAGCTTTTTTATTTAATGATGCCAGCAACATAGAGAAGATTAATTATACACCAGGACAGTGAAACAGAAATTATATCCTAGTTAGACATAGCTCTGTAAGAGTTTCACATTGTTTCTGTTGAGTGCTTTTGATACACTTGAAGAGATTCATGGCACCATGGTTCTGAAAATCTTGGGATCATCTATAGCTATTAGTTTAATGCCATAGATTTTATTACATAATTATTTATGACACATAAGTGCTAGGAGACTTAGCAGAACTAAAAAGTCAAATATTTTGGAGAAAATGGAAAACATATCCACCAATCAGAGTAGCTAAGCCCTTCCTTATACAAGAAACTATTGGACACGCATGCTGAAATCACTGTTCTGTGGGTAGATGCCATAACACTCAAATTAGATGATCCAAAGGGGATGAGAAGGGAGTTAAGAATTGGAAACGGTACTTCAAAAAGTGATGCTGGGTCAAGTATTATACAAGCACTAACGTGAATATGGAGTATAATATAGCAACTTGTTTTTTGCAAAGCTGAGCACAGTCTTAGGTAAGCCTATTGTTCCCCAAAGGCTGTTTGCAGTTACTGTTAACACACTTCTCTGCTTTCAGCAGAGCCTTCAGGAGCTGTGACAGTGCTTGCAAATGTGATGCTCATGACAAGTATGTCTGCCTCTAAAGCACGTCAACGAAGCCCCACACTATTAATAATACTAATGGAGAGATTATCTTGAGCTCTGATTCTTTTTTTCTCCTTTGAAAATAAAAGTGGGAGGTTTGTTTTAACGCCATGCCCTTTTCATAAAGGTTGCAGGAAGCAATGGCGTCCTGCTTGCAAAAGCCTTCCTTTTCAAGTTTTCCACTTAATTAAGACACTGCATTGACTTGGCTAAAAGTAAACTCTTCACTAGTACATGGTAATGATATAAAAAATAATAGTAATAAAACTATCAGTAGTTCATTGTCAGAAAAAAAAGAGTGCATTTGTTAGTTTGTATGGACAAAGGGAAATTATATATTTTTAAATCCAGTTTCAAAGGCCACACTGTGCCTTATTCCAATTGTCTTATAGTTTCATCTACAAAGATACTATAAAGTCCACGTAGTAGCCAATTCAATAGCATTCACGTTTCAAATGCTTACAAAAGAATATGCAAACAAAACATTTAAATATTCTTTATGAATGGAAAAAAATGTTAAGACAAAACTGATCTGCTGTAATTTTGATGTGCCAATATATACTGCCTCTAAGCTGACGGGGTGTTCAACATTAACATTTTAAGTATATGGCAGTAAGATATTCAACTAAAGCCCATTTCAAAATGAGTTTCCAAGTTGCTGCATACCAATATCAATTTTCTCTCCAAAATGGAAGGATTTTTCATGAAATATGGCATTAAACAGAACACATATTTCAAGAATTTCATAATCTTTGGCAGAACCGCATCTCTGAGCATTCACAATGAAACCTACATTCCTCATTGCACAACAAGGGTTACTTTATGTTTTTTCTCCCTTGGACGTTTTCTAAAGCTAAAACTTAAACAAATCATTTTATAAGACAAAAGTAGGAAGGTCAAATTATTTCCCTTTATCTGGAACAGTTGCTGAACCCTGGCGTTTGTCTTTGACACATGTTGGCATTCTGCCTGCCTCTCTCTTTTGTCATGGATTTCAGCTATAAAGTGTGTTCTTTTTTAAAACTAAGCCCCTCTGTGTCATATGTTCAACCCTGCTCCATACAACGCAACACAACTTATCACCACTCTGACAGCTAATATTTAAAAGAGAACACACACGTATTTTGAGGTTTGATAACTGCTATCAATCTCGATAATGGGTATCCAATCCAAAACAGTGACAGGTATCTAGTAGATTGAGCATCTACCATGAGCGGCTAATGCTGAAGTAAATGCATCAGTGAGGCAGCAACTTCACACCTATAATTAAAAATAATAAAACCAATAAATGTTACATAAATAGAGGAAGTCTGAGAAATCTCTGTCATAGTTACAAAATATACAAAAGGTCCGGAAATTGTACAGTCACCAGTTTCTAATTTGGCTTTCATTGTGTTTCTTTGTTTTTTAAACGGGAGATTGTGAGATTTTTCACTAAAGATTCATTTCAATCGTTAAAATTTCAAGATTCCTAGTTCAATTTGTCATTGCACCTTGTTTTCCCAGAAGCTGCCAACAGTGAATAAAGTGGACCCTGAAATAGCATTTCTTTAAGGCTGAGAAAATTTTCCCTTTTAGCAGAGTAAATCAAGGTATGGTGACCTCCAAAAGCCAAATTGAAGCATAGAGCATAATGGGTAATGTTATGCAAATTGCCATGCATGCAATTGGGATATTATTACAGCAAGACCAAATGGTGGTAGTTAATGACCTCGACATTTGATTTCTAGGTGCATTTTATTTTATTCTCTCATGCTTTGAAAATATATCTACTTGAGACAGTAACCATACCCCACTGATGAGCCTAGCTGGAAAGTGCAAATCTCTCTACTGTCACTCCTGCACCTTAAATTAACCAAAGTTAAAAGACAGTAGCTGAATAGCCCCCAAATCACCCTAATGGTTATTAATAAGTATGACATTTAAATTCTGTGTTTCAATTTAGAGATAAATTTCCCTATAAAATTTTCCCCTCAAGGAAAATGTGATATATAAATATTTGGTTTTGGCCTTTAAATTATTTAGACACATAAAAGAGAAAAGATATAGGCATAAATATGTTTGTTCTGACCTTAAAGAGTGCCCACCCTACATTTTGTAGTAAATGATTTGGGGATTGAAAGAACGCTGATGTGTATTCTTAATAGCCATTTCTTCTAGGAAGTTCAGTTATTGGATATTGTGGCATCATTTCTGTATTTGAAATGAGTTCCATTATACAGCTGGTGCATTTTTGTTGAGGTTAAAAATAAAAAGGAAATGTTTCACTATGAAGTCTTCCCATAACTCTGGTTAGGATTTTAAAAATAAATCATAACAAGAGCTCCAAGAAGAAATGGATTGCTTTTCCCATGCATTAGGAGAGATGCTTCTCTGGATCTTTTTTCAGAGCAAATCAAGATACCACCGTTCAGACATTGCTAGAAGGATCACTAAAGCATTGTCAAGAAAACATACCTGGAAGAAAAGATTCAATTGTCTCTTAATTTATCAACAATTTAAGGTATTTAGAATTGATTGATACAAGTGAGCAAGAAGTAACTTTTATTGTGCTGAATCTTTTGGGGGTTTAAATTAGCTTTAGATTAGTTTTTCCTATATGTTATTTTATTTCTTGAAATAATATTTTGTCACACGGGACCTCCTCTCTAAAAATAATTTTGGAATTTTGTGTTGCTTACTAACTCTCTGTCTCTTCCATATAACTACTTCTTTAGAAATTTATCTCATAGAAGAAATACACATACTCACTTCATTTTAAGTTGCTTTGCTTTTATTTTATCACCAGGTAATTGAATTGCTTAGGAGGGCAACTAGAATTACAAGTTCAGTTCTCAGTTTTCTTCCTGTTAAATTGCTATCACAGCAAAGTATAACTTTATATTTTAATAATCATAATCCATGGGTAAAATTTTATAGTTGGAAGGAATGTCCTTTGCCTATACTTACTTCTATGCCTCATGTATGCTCACTTGGATTTATTCTATATCCCATTATTGGTTTAGTTCAAGACAAAATAAATTAAACAATGAATAGGCTACAGATATTTCCCTTGGGGTAAGAGCACTTGATTTTATTTTCCCCTCTTCCTACATAATATTGCAATAAGCATCTTTTGAACTTATGGCAAGCAGTCTTTGTTGCTGCTCTTTCTTTTACTCAAAAATGCAGCATATGCATAAGTACTGTTGGACATGAAGACTTTTTCATTAAACATGTTTGCACATTAAAATTACTTGGGTAAAATTTTAAACACATTTTGGTTAACATAACCCATGTGTATTCCTGCAGCACAGATAATCCCCTTGCACACATTCTCGAAGAGACTGTAACAAAGGAACAGCAATATAGACCAGAGAACAATTCCGCTTGATTTTCCTTTGCAGTCATTTTATCAGGGACAAGGAATATTCTACTGTGGTACCCAGATGAAGGCTGCATACATTCCCTAGCATTGCATTGTGGAAGCAAATGAAAAACCTAATAGCATTTTGATGTATTCCAGTTAGGTTTTCCATTAAGAGAAAAAGGTGATATGTTCACACCATTTGTCAGGAAAAGACGAAATGAAGAAAATGTTGACAATTTCATTACAATCTGGTTGTGGGGGGATCTGAACTTACAAGATAAAAAAAAAAACTATTCCAGATACTATTAGTTGAAAACATTATTGTTTATAGTTACTTTAATGTGTGCTACAACTATAGAGTTGATATGACTGTGTAAGCTGAGATTTAAAAGGAGATATTGTATATCATTTACAACCTTGCTCAAAAATTTGTATCCTTTTGAATGCCATAGCATCAAAAAGAGTCTCATATTGCTGGATATTTCTCTGATAAATCCAGCCCTGAAAAGAGGATGTACAGATACCATAAAAACGCTTCCAAGTATATCATTCTTTTCTTGACCTACATATTTATTCAGAAGATCTTTTTCCCATTTCTCACAGTTTTTTTTTCTTTTATTATTGACTATAGGACTCCTGGATTTTCTGCTGAGACTATTTCCTTAGGGAGAAGAGTTGCTGTCCATTTAAAATCAAAGTTAACAAATTAAGCATTTTTTTCCAGGGTCCCAGAGAGACAAGTGGTAGATTTAGTTGGCTCAAATGGAAATTCATAATTGTACACATAGCTTCACTTGTTTCCCTTACTAATTGTTATTAACTGTTATTTAGGTCTTTTCATATTAAAATATATTCATTTTATATATGCTAAAACATATTTTCTAAAATTCTATTTGATTCTGTGCTTTAGGAAAGACAAATAAAAAGGAATGAATCAAATATGTGTTTTAAAATGTAAGAAGCATGTAAATCGACACAAACAAGAATATTTCATCTGTTTTATAAAATAAAATGACAGCTTATTTACAAATAAATAAAGAAATAACAGGGTTAGTAAGTGGTTTTTACTTGGGATAACCATGCATATTAATCATAGCCCACAAAAAAGTTTCATAGTAAATTATTGCTGCAATGTATGTAAGGCTTAGAGCACTAACCAGTATAGAGAACTCAGATGGTCTGTATGACAAATGCAGCAGGTAAATGCTGACAAGCAAGTGGGAAACAGAAGGTATGGCAAGAGGTAGCACAGAATGAAGGGAGAACCAAGTCGTCTGTAAAATAATTTTACTGTTCAGTACAGAAAGTCATACTCACTAATTCTAATACTGGTTTCTTTCAGGTTTATGGTTTTTGTACAGTGAATCGTGTTAGTATTTTTTTTAATTTTGCTTGGCACTCATTTCATAAGGGCAATTATCTGAGACTCCCAGATTTCTGAATGCGAAGTGGACTCAAGAGGCTATACGGTTCATCCGGGGCTTTCAGGAAGGCGTTCTGATCCCCATGCAGAAAACAGGTTACTCGACGTGAAGAGGTTACTTTGAAATAATGCATCCGTTTTAAGTCTCAACAACTTTTGTAATGAATGTTTAGAAGATTCACTCTGTTACGAAGTAAAATGTCATCATCTCAAGTGAATTCCAATTAAAAAGCATTACACAATGTTGGTTTAAAAACATACAAAGGTGAATTAAAATTATGGCATATGTTTCATGAAACCCGTGATAGTAATACTATACACTGCATTTCATGAAATGCCTTTTTAGGTGTGATTTCATTTAAACTAAATAGTTACTGTAGTAGAAATCATTGTCATTTACAAATATTATGGATCTTCCCTTCCAGACTCATGGTAAGTTTTGTACAGTCTCCCCCATTTCAAGTTAGGTACAGCCATCTGCCATATTTTAGCCATGAAATGGGATAGGAGTGATGTACATCAATTTCGGGCAGATACTTTATGAACCCCTATGTGCCATCCCATGTTTTTATTTTCCTTCTTCCTTAATGACCAGCAATATTTCTGATAGTGGATGCTCCATCATCTTTGGTCTCAGAATAAAATAGGCAATGACTTGGAACAGAGCCTGCTGCCTACCTGTGATAGACAGGTAACATGAGTGGGAAGTAATTTTTTTTGTTTTAAACCTCTAAGATTTGGGGATTGCTCATTACTGTAACTGAATGATATGCTAACTGATACCTTCCTGATACTCTCAGAATCATTACCATTTCATTTTGAAGTCAAGGGAATCAGGAATTAAAATCTAGATAAAACGGACGAAATTTTCAACAAGAACACCCTGCCCACCTAAAGTTTGTGATGCAGATTTTCTGACTTCAGAAATGATGCCTTTGAAGACTACTATGACTAACTAAAACAACTATACACATATATCGTGCTCTATGAGCAAAGAACTGTTAAACACTTTTAATTAATATTTCCATCTGGTATATGTGAAGGATTTTATACCTAGTTTCAAGATGAGAAAACTGAGATCATGAGGTTAAATCACTTGCTCCACATAATAAAGATGGTAAATGTTGACACACAATCTGAATTCAAGTCAACTTAATTACAAATTTTCTGATTGCAGTCAATGCATTTTATTCCTTCCTACAGTAAAATCCAAATTTGTATTTGTAAACAGTAAGTTTCCTTAGAAAAATCAGCACTTTCTAATCAGCCATTTTAATGAGGCACTCATGGCAAAACGTCATTTAAATGTTTGAAAATGTATGTATTTAATATCTGCAGCATTCGTTTATTTAGCTCCTTCTGGCTAGCTGAGTTTGGGAATCAAGTGAAGCATGTAGAAGAAAGGAAAAGAAGGAGAAAAGTAGTCAAGTAAAAGAAGAGTGGCATAAGCACAAGGGTGAAAGACCAGATACTAGTATCAGTGATAAATGATATTGTATAATAGAAAGGCTGTCAGACCATGTGTCCAGACTTCAGGATTTTATGGTGTCTCTTCCAAAAACCCTTAGCTGAAAGAGTTAAAATGTGCCACAGTTAGGACAAATCCTAACCATTTTCACATTCCCCCTGTGCTGGTTTGACACTGTATCTACCCCAGAAAAGCCATGCTCTTTTAATCCATTCTTATGGATTCAGACTTATTAAGGGTGGAACCTTTTCATTAGGTTGTTCCCATGGAGATGTGACCCTGGCCATTCAAGGTGGGTCTTAAGCTGCTTACTGGTGTCCTGTAAGAAAGAGAAATTTTGAAAAAGACAGATCTTTGGAGATGCAGAAGGACCCACAGGAGCTGAGAGAACAGTTTGGAACCACACGCCGGGAGAGAAGGACAGCAGATGTCACCATGTGCCTTCCTATGTGACAGAGGAACCCAGATGCCAATTGCCTCTCCTCCAAGAAGGTATCCAATTGTTGGTGCCTTAATTTTGACATTTTCATGTTCTTAGAATTGTGACTTGTAACTTAATAAATCCCCTTTGTAAAAGCTAATCCATTTCTGGTATTATCGCATTCGGCAGCTTTAGCAAACTAAGCCCCACTCTCCCACCCCCACCCCCATAGCTTTGCTTGTTTCTCAGCTTGTTCTTCAGGGTTCTTATTATTTTAAAAAGCTAGCCCATTGAGTGTCAGTTATTAATGAATATCTCTTTAATATTATAACACTTTTAGTTGAATCTGCTATGATATAATTCTGCACTTGCATCCAGAACCTAGAAATTAAAATTTCAAAATCCAGCGCTGTTGCTCTGTAAGTGAAACTACTGCCCTCCCCCACATGTGGGACATGACATCCAGGGGTGAAAGTCTCCCTGGCAGTGTGGGAGATGACTCCCAAGGATGAGTCCAGACGTGGCACAATGGGATCAACAACTTCATCCTGACCAAAAGAGGGAAAAGAAGTATAACTAATAAAGTATCAGTGGCTTAGAGAGTTCAAATAGAGTCAAGAGGCTACTCTGGAGGTTGCTTTTGTGCAAATTTCAGTTAGACATTGCTACCTATCATAACACGCCAAACGCCAACCAAAACCTTTCTAGCCAATTCTAAAGAACACCTAGGACAATATATAAGATCCTGCAAAGTTTCCATGCACCAGAGTAGCTTTCCAGAAACCTACAACTTCCAGATGGGTCCCTGGACCGGATAAATCCTGAAATCTAGAGGTCCCAGCCTCTCCAGAATATCAGCTAGTCCCATCTCCCTACCCCTAAAGAGTGGGATAGAAAGAACAAATGTGATGGTAGAGTTATACAGAGAAGGTAGGGTTTGACAAACAAATATGGTTGCTGAAGCATTAACTTGATTTTTCTTTTAGTCTCCAGTATCTTAGAACAGTTAGAAGTAAAAATCTTAAATTGTGGAATTGTAACCCATCCAAACTCTGAAATCTGTTCTATAATTAAATGTGCTGTGTTTTGAATATATGTTATTTTTCACAAAGAAGGAAAAAAATGGATTATGATGATTTTAAAAAAGTATTTATTCTTTCTTGTCTCCAATATTCTGGAGCAACTAGAAGGAAAAATCTGAGAGGATGTTATGGTAGCCTATGACAAACTCTGGGATCTGTCCTGTTGAAGAGTGCTTTGAAAACTATTGCTTTTTTCTTTCTTTGCTTTGTATATATGTTATATTATAAAATTTTAAAAAGTTGAGGATGCAAGGGTAGTTCAGTGGTAAAATTCTCGTCTACCACGTGGTAGACCTGGGTTCAATTCTTGGTCCATGCACTTCCCCTAGAACACAAACAAACAAGAAAAAATAAATAAATAAAAACCAACCAAACAAAAAATTTAACAAATGATGCTGCAATAATGAGTTACTCTCATAGAAAATTAATAAAATGTGACCCTTCCTTACAGTATACAAAAAAAGTGAAAAAAAAACCCAGTGCTATTGTAAAAATCCTTGCTTTCAGAATGTTGTAGTTTTTAAGCAAATAATGCAATAATAAAAACTGATTAAGTGATATGAAAAGAGCTTTTTAAAATTGGCCAATTTTTGTCCAAAATAAACATTTCTTCATCTCTTAAACACATGCACACTCTCACAAGATGGCACATTCTAGAAAACTTTTCAGTGTTATCTGAAGAGAAGAAATTAACATGCAGTTCAAATAAACTAATTTCACTTCTGAGATGAAAATATTATATCTAAATATGGCTAATGACATTATTGAAGATGTGCCATTGCAAAAAGCTAGCTTTCAGAGTTGCTTTAGCTTCTGGCATTTCCTGCCAGTTTCCCATCTGTGGACAAAGGACAACTGAGTTAGAGACATTATAACAAAGGACCAGGAAAAATATTCTCAACAACATACTGCAACAATGCAAGGTAACCACCAGCACAACCTCCTTGGTGGATTAGCTATACTCAGAGTAGATGGCAAACCTTGATTGAACACTGGCATAGGCAAAGGAATACAGCAATTTTCTTTTGTTCCGTGACATCTTCTCTAATGTCAATGCTCTGGGGATAGGCTCATTTCACATAAACTGACAAGATCATCTGAAACAGTCATAAAAACTCAAAACTAGACTTCTAGGAAAATGGCAGAACAGGATAGGCATAAGTTACACTTCCACCATAAAACAACTAAAGAACAGGCAAAAATTGAACAAAGCACCAGTTCCAGAGTCCAGGTGACCAGAGAAGGACTTCTGCATTGTATAGGGAAGACGTGGTTAGAAAAGCAGAGAAACTACAACTAAGAAGTGGGGTGTGCCAGTTTAAATCTGTTGTATACCCAGGAAAGCAATGTTCTTTAATCCTTATTCAATATTGCTGGGTGGAAGCTTCTTGATTGTTTCCATGGAGGCGTGATCCACCTGATTGTGGGTGGTAATTTTTCATTAGATGGTTTACATGGAGATATGTCTCCATCTATTCAAGGTGGAGTGGCCAACTGGAGCCCTTTAAGAGGGAACCATTTGGAAAAAGCTTTAAAGCCCATACTGCCAGAGACCTTTGGAGATAGAGAAGGAAAATGCCCCCCAGGGGAACTTCATTAAACAAGAAGCCTGCAGGGAAAGTTAACAGACCCTGTCATGTTCACCATGTGTCTTTCCAGTTGAGAGAGAAACCTTGAATGTCATCAGCCTTCTTGAACCAAGGTATCTTTTTTCCCTGATGACTTAATTTGGACATTTTTATACCCTTGCTTTAATTAGGATATTTTTATGGCCTTAGAATTGTAAACTAGCAACTTAATATATTCCCCCTTTTAAAAGCCATTCTGTTTCTGGTATATCACATTCCAACAACTTTCAAACTAAAACAGCCGGTGAGTGCACTCAATCACAACACCCCTAAGGTCTGCTGCTGTGCATCAGCCAGATCTGGCAGCCAAAAAGCAGCACACCCTTCTTCAGAGAGGTGGGGGTGGCAATCTTCTCAGTTCCACAGCCCAGCATTCATGTGCAGGCTCCCAGGAGCCAGTAGACTCATTTTATCCACATACAGAGACCCTTCTATGGTGCCTAGAGCCCACCCCCTTACACTGAGGCAGGCTGCTGTGATGCCTGAAGTTGGCGGATTTTCGAAAACCCTCTATTGGGAGTAAAGGAAGATGTGGAGCCAATCTAACAATTGGCCAGCAAGAGAGACAGTCTGCCGCGATCCTTTCTATCCAGGGGCCCAGGGTGCTCACTGCATGCACAAGCAGAGGGGCAGGGGCAAGTGAGCTACATTGCAATGCCAGTTGTCCTTCCAACCATTCTGACACAGTCTCTTTGGCCAGCAAAATGCAGAGTACTTCTGGGCCTAGTGCTGGCTGGTAAAGTTGAAGTACTCAGCCCTGCTGTCTGGAGTCTTTCCACACAGGAGTCTGGGAATCCCCAGACTTATCCCACCTACAAGCTGGAGTCTTCACTGTGGTGCACAGTCCCACCCTCCATGCCTTGAGCTGGTGGCCCCCAGCATGCTCAGAGCCAGTGGCCTTGACTGGATTTTCACCTGGTCTGAGCCTGCCAGAACAGGCTGCCAGAGATGGGGAGAGGTGGGGTTATGAGGAAGAGGTGAACCAAGAGCTCCATCTTCTGTGAAGACTGGGAAAGTGCAGCCTAACAAGCTCTTATCTGCCCAGCCTCCAACAAAAACTTTCTGAAAGGGGCTGCACCCCTCGAGTTAGTCCCTGACCCTGGTATGGCTGAGAATTACTGACAAAGCAAGTACCAAAGGAGACCTTCAATGCAAACCCTAGCAAAAACAAAATATTAGATGAATGAGGGAAATGAACATTCAAAATAACCTTTATCAAGATAATCAAATGCCAAGAAACCAATTAAAAAAATCACAAACCACATGAAGAAGCAAAAAGATATGGCCAAGCCAAATGTTCAAATTAAAACGCTGGAGGAAATATAGAATTTGGGACAACTAATCAAAGATATTCAAGCAAATCTCCTAAATAGCTTCAATGAGGGCATTAAAGAGATAAAAAATTTTCAAGACACTAGAAGATCATAAAGTAAAATTTGAAAGAAATCCTACAGCAGATCCTACAGAAATGAACATTATTGCAGATCAAATTAAAAATATAGTAGGAACACCCAACAGCATATTTGAGAAGACAGAAGAAAGAATAAATGAACTAGAGAACAGAGCAACTGAATTCAATGTACAAAAGAACAAATGGTGAAAAAGATTTAAAAATTTGAATTGGATCTCAGGGAAATCATGGACAACAAAAAGTGCACAAATATAAGAATCACTGGTGTCCCAAAAGGAGAAGAGGAAAGTAAAGAGCTAGGAATATTATTTGAGGAGATAATTTAGGAAAACTTCCCAATACTTATAATATACATAAATATTCAAATCAAAGAAGCTCAACGAAATTCAAATAGAATAATTCCAAATAGAACCACTCCAAGACACATACTAATCAGACTGTCAAATGATGAAGGAAAGGAGAGAGTTCTGAAAACCACAAGAGAGAGGTGATTCACTATACACAAGGGAAAGCACACAAGATTTACTAGTGACTTCTGACTACTCATCAGGCAGCATGGAGGTGAGAAGGCACTGGAATGGCATATTTAAGATTCTGAAAGAGAAAATTTTCCAGCCAAGCATTCTTTATCCAGCAAATCTGTCCTTCAAAAGTGAGGGAGAGGGCCACGGCGGCTTAGCAGGCACAGTTCTTGCCTGTCATGCTGGAGACCTGAGTTTGATTCCTGGTGCTTGCCCATGCAAAAAAAAAAAAAAAAAAAAGTGAGGGAGAGTTTAAAATTTTCTCTGATCAGTGCTGAGAGAATTTGTTAACAAGAGACCTGCCCTCTAAGAAATGCTAAAGGGAGTTCTGTTGGCTGAAAACAAAAGACAGGTGAGAGAGGCTTGGAGGAGAGCATAGAAATGATGATTATAAGGGTCGCTGAAAGGATAAAAGAAGAAAAATAGGGCGGGCCCCTGTGGTTCAGCAGGCAGGGTTCTTGCCTGCCATGCTGGAGACCCGGGTTTGATTCCCGGTGCCAGCCCATACAAAAAAAAAAAAAAAAAAGAAAGAAAGAAAAGAAAAGAAAAAAGAAAAATACTAGATCCGACAAATAGAAATAAGGGATAAAATGGTTGAAGCAAGGACAGCTTTTATAGTAATAACATTGAATGTGAATGTATTAAACTCCGCAGTGGTAAGACACACATTGGCCAAATGGATAAAAAAATATGATCCATCTATACGCTGTTTATCAGAGACTCACTTTAGACCCAAAGTTACAAAAAAAGTTGAAAGTGAATAGGTGGAAAAAAGATATTCTGCACAAGCAATAACCAAAAAAAAAGGAGGAGTAGCTGTATTAGTATCAGATAAAATAGACTTTAAATGCAAAGATGCTTTGAGAAGATAGAGACTATATATTAGGGGTAATCACAGGGAAGAAATTACAATCATAAATGTTTATTCACCCAATTGTGGTATATGAGGTATACCAAGGTATATGAGGCAAACACTGGCAAAACTGAAGGGAGCAGTAAATATTTCTACACCAATAGTGGAAGACATCAATATACCACTCTTTTGAATAAGTAGAATAACTAGACAGAGGATAAATAAGGAAATAATGAACCTAAATAATACAATAAATTAATTAGACTCAACAGACATATATAGATTATTGCTTCCCCAAACAGCAAGTTATACATTCTTCTCAAGTGTTCATGGAATATTCTCCAGAATAGATCATATACTGGGGCATAAACTAGGTCTTAATAGAAATTAAATGTAAGGGAATAAGACAGGAGTGAATGCAGTTCACTAGTGGATCTATAAGTAATATTACCAAGTTGAAGGTGAACAAGATTGAAAGGTTGGATAGACCCATGTGCCCCACTGATCAGCACTACAAATGTAAATAAATTCTCACATAAACTATCGCAAAGGTTTGAATATTGTACAAAGAATACATAAGTTCAGAGTATGGGGGTGAGAAGCTGCTATTGCATGCTATGGGCTGTGCTTAACAGGAAAACAACAGTACCACCGTAACAACAGGGGTAAATAATGGAGGGAGCAACAAGAGTTAAGGGGAGGTTTGGACTTTTTATTTGATAAGGATGTGTTTATGGTTATCTTTCTCTTTGGAACAACAAAATTATCTAAAATTGAGAGTGTTGATGGACTGTTGACTTTGAACATTGTACATGATGCCTAATGAATGCAGGTGGCTGAAAGATGTACTGACTGAGAAATAGATTGGGGGACGTTAGCATTTATATATGACTGAATATTGTGCTGCTACAAAAAGGAACAAAGTTGTGAGGCATGCAACAATGTGAATGAACCTATGGGACACTTGGTAAGGCAAAATTAGCCAGAAACAGTACAGCAAATATTGGATGGTCTCATTTAGAAAGAACAGAAAGAAAACAGGGGCCTAGATTGTAGGCTCCTATTGCAGTCACATTAAGTCCACAGTGGTAATTGTTATTTCTGGAGTTGAGAGCTACTTTATATACTTAGAATCTGGTATTTAGAGATAAGAATGAAGCCAATCCAGTCAGGATTAAGGTAATTCAGGATACAGGGATAAGGAAGACATCGTCGGTATTTAGAACCTCATCTACTCTTTGAGACCAAAGGAAGAAAAAATTTATTTTGTCTGCAACCTAAATTTTCTGTAGCACATAGTCTAACACAACCTGTCTAGACAGATCATTTAAACAATCCAAACCCAGGAGCCCAGAAAAAGAATGAGGGCCTTTAATACTGAATAGCTTAAGTTACGCCTGGATAAATTCCAGAGTATATTAAGCAGATAATCAAAAAGTAGTTGCAAAGTCCCTTGAGGATGAAGAAAAAAATATGGAACTATTAAAATTTACCACTGGGGAAACCCCTAATACTGTGTCAAACATTAGGGACACCCAAATCAATAGGCCAAGCCCTTGATCTTGAGGCTTGCTCTTGTGAAGTTTATGTATGTATGAAGAAGCTTAGCCTACCTATAGATATGCCTAAGAGTCACTTCAGGAGGACTTCTTTATTGCTCATATGTGGTCTCTCGCTCTCTCTTTCAGCTGAACTCTGCAAATGAAATCATTGCCCTTCCCCCTACATGGGACATGACATCCAGGGATGAAAGTCTCCCTGGCAGCATGGGAGATAACTCCCAGGAATAAGCCTGGCCCTGGCACCATAGGATCAATTACGTACCTTGATTAAAATGTGGAAAAGAAGTGTAACAAATAAGGTATCAGTGGCTGAGAGAGTTCAAATAGAGTTGAGAGGCTACTCTGGAGGTCACACTTATGCAAGCAAGTTACCTATCATAGCTTCCCAAACTCCAACCAAAACCATTCCTGCCAATCTGAAAGAATATCTAGGGCGTTATATAGGATCCTACAAAGATTCCATGTACAAGGGTTTCCGGAAACCTACCACATCCAGATGGGTCCCTGGACCAGGTAATTCCTGAAATGCAGAAGGACCAGCCTTTCCAGAACATCAACTATTTCCATCCTCCTCTCCAATTTTATGGACAGCCCCTTCCAACATAAAAAACGTTAGAACAGGCATAGCCCAAATACTCCTAAAAAATTGGAGAAAGATCAGAGGTGATGGTGGAGTTATACAAAGAAGGTAAGGCTTTAACAAATGAGTATGATTGCTGAATTATTATATTGATATTTCTTTTAGTCCACAGTATCTTAGAGCACCTACAAGTATAAACCTACAATTGTGGAATTGTAACCCATACCAAACTCTGAAATCAGTTCTACAGCTAATTGTTGTGATGTGCTTTAAAACGTATTGCTTTTTTGCATATGTGTTATATTTTAACAAAACGAAATAACTGTAATGATAAATGCACAGCTATATGATAACATTGTGTACAATTTTATACTTTGTATGATTACATGGTATGTGAATATATAATATATACAAATTAAAAAATAAGATAAAAGATACAATGAGATATCACCTAACACCTATAAGAGTATATTAAGTACAACTGCATGCCAACAAACTAGACAACTAAGGTGTGATGGGCAACTCTTTAGAAACACATGAACATCATATACTGACTCAAGAAGAAATAAAAAACCTCAATGAACCAATCACAAGTAAAGAGATTCAATCAGTCATTAAAAACCTCCCTATAAAGAAAAGCCCAGGCCCAGATGGCTTCATAGAGGAATTTTATCAAATATTCCAAGAAGAATTAACACCATTTCTACTATTTCAAAACTATTCCAAAAGATTGAAGAAAAAAGTACACTACCTCATTATATGATTCTATCACTCTAATGCCAAAACCTTATAAAGACTCTACAAGAAAGAACTACAGGCCAATCTCCCTCATGAATAAAGATGCAAAATTCTCAACAAAATACTTGCAAATCTAATCAAATGACATATTTAAAGAATCACAATGACCAGGTGGGGTTTATTCCAGGTATGCGATGGTGGTTCAACAGAATAAAATCAATCAATGTAACATAACACAAAAACAAATTGAAAGGGAAAAATCACATGATCATTGTGATTGATACTGAAAACGCATTTGACAAAATTCAGCATCTTTTCTTTATAAAAATACTTCATAAAGTAGGACTCAAATAAAACATCCTCAACATAATGAAGTGCATATATGAAAAAGCAACATGGCCAACATTATACTCATTGGTGAGAGGCTGAAAGCTTTTCCTCTAAGATTGGAAGGAGGCAAGGGTGTCCACTGTCACCACTGTTCAACATCGTGCTAGAGGTTTGAGTGAGAGCAATTAGGCAATAAAAAAAAAGAAAGAAAGAAAGAAAAAGAAAAAATAAAAGGCATCCAAACCAGAAAGGAAGAGGTAAAACTTTCAGATGACATAACCCTACAAATGGAAAATCCTGAGAAATATGCAACAAAGCTACTTAAGCTAACAAACAAATTCAGCAAAGTGTCAGGATAGAAGATCAAAGTGCAAAAACCAGTATTGTTTCTATATACTAGAAATGATATAACTGAAGAAGCAATTAAGAGAAAGAATTCCATCCACAATAGCAACCAAAAGAGTCAAGTGTCTAGGAACAAACTTAACCAAGGAAATAAAGGACCTCTTCAAAGAAAACTACAAAACATTGCTTTAAATTAATCAAAGAAGACCTAAGTAGGTGGACAGACATTCCATGTTCATAGCTAGGAAGACTAAATGCATTAAGATGTCAATTCTACCCAAATTGACCTACAAATTCAATGCAATACCAATAAAAATTCCAACAATTTAATTTGCAGAATTGGAAAGTTATTTATCAAATTAATTTGGAAGAGAAAGGGTTTCTGGATAGGTAAAAGCATGCTGAAAAAGAAGAATGAAGTAGGAGGACTTGCACTTCCTTATTTTAATGTTTATTATAAAGCCACAGTGGTCAACACAGCATGGTATTGGCACAAAGATAAACATTTATTCAATGGATCAAATTGAGAGTTCAGAAATAGACCCTCAGATCTATGGTCACTTGATTCTTGACAAGACTCCTGTTCTAGTTTGCTAGCTGCCAAAATGCAATATATGAGAAATAGAATGGCTTTTAAAAGGGGAATTTAATACGTTGCTAGTTTACAGTTCTCAGCTCATGAAAATGTCCCAATTAAAGCAAACCTATAGAAATGTCCAATCTAAGGCATCCAGGGAAAGATACCTTGGTTCAAGAAGGCTGATGACATTCAGGGTTTCTCTTTTAGCTGGAAAGGCACATGACAAACATGGGGACATCTGATATTTTTCTCTCCAGGCTTTTTCTTTTCTGGGGTTCCCCTGGGTGCATTCTTCTTCATCTCCAAAGGCTGGTAGACTCTGCATAGCTCTGCTCTCTCAGAATCTCAAGGCTTTTCCAAAATGCTTCTTCTTTTAAAGGATTCCAGTAAAGTAATCAAGACCCACTGGAATGGGTGGAGTCACATCTCTCTCTACTCAAAAATTAATACCCACAATTGGACATGTCCCATCTCCATGGAAATAACCTAATCAAGTTTCCAAACTACATTATTGAATAGGGATTAAAAGAAATGGTTGCTCCCACAAAATTGAATCAGGATTAAGACATGGCTGTTCTAGGGTACATAAATCATTTCAAACTGGCACAGCCCCTAAATGAACTGGGAAAGAATATTCTTTTCTATAAATGGGGCTGGGAGAACTGAATATTCATGTCCAAAGGAGTGAAAGAGAACCCTCACCTCACCCCCATACAAAAGTGAACTTAGATTGCATGGGTGGTTCAGTGGTAGAAGGCTTTCCTTTTATGCGGAAGACCCGGGTTCAATTCCTGGACCATGCACCCACCCCACCCCCTCAAAAAAATGAACTCAAAGTGTATCTAAGATCTAAATATAAGAGCCAGAATCATAAAACTCCTACAAGAAAATATACAGAAACATCCTCAAGACCTAGTGATAGGAGGTAGCTTCTTAGACATTATACCCAAAGCCCTGGAATGAAAGAAAAATAAATGAATGGGAAATCCTCAACAGTGAACACTTCTGCACTTCAGTGAACTTTGTCAAAAGGGTGAAAAGGCAGCCAACACAATGGAAGAGAATATTTGGTAGCAATATATCTGATAATGCTTTGATATCCAGTATATATTTAAAGAAATCCTACAACTCAAAAAGAAAAAGCAACCCAATTATAAAATGGACCTTTTTATAATTATATATAAAGTATATATATATATATATATATATATATATATATATAAAGAAATCCTACAACTCAAAAAGAAAAAGAAAAAGAAACCCAATTAAAAATAGGCAAAAGATATGAATAGACATTTCTTCAAAGAGGAGATGCAAATGGCTAAAAAGCATTTGAAAAGATGTTCATCTTTATTAGCTATTAGGGAAATGGAAATAAAAGGCCACAATGAGATATCATCTCACACCTATGAGACTGAACACTATTAAAGAAACAGGACACCATAAATATTGGAGAGGATGTGGAGGAATATGAACATTTATTCAGTGCTAGTGGGATTGTAAAATGCTAAAGCCACTGTGGACAACAGTTTGGCAGGTCCTCAGAAAACTAATATTGAGTTGCCCTATGACCCAGAAATTCTGCAATTGGTATATACCCAGGAGATCTGAAAGCAGTGATAAAAACAGACATTTGAACACAAATGTTCATTGTGGCATTTTCACAATTGACCAAAGATGGGAACAATACAAGAGTCCATTAACATATGAGTTTGATAAACAAAAGTTTGTATATAAATACAATGGAATATTATGCAGGACTAAGAAGAAACGAGGTCCTGTGGCATGTGACAAAATGAATGAATCTTGAGAACATATAGCTGAGTAAAACAAGTCAGACACAATATTGTATGATTTCATTAATATGATCTAACTAGAATATGTAAAATGCAGAATACAAGGATGCCAAGAGGTAAACAAAAGCTAGAGAAGCGGGAGTTGTTAGCTAATATCTTCAGAATGTATAATGAAGTTGAATTTAAAATGTTTGTAAATAGATATGGGGTGAGGGTAGCTCGTTAGTGGGAATATAAGGAATAGTGCTGTATTGTAGGTGATTTCGGTTGAAAGGGGCTGTTTAGAGTCATGTATATCACCCATTAATGCTGTAAATTTAATTAAGTTCTTGCATGAACTAGGCAAATGTAGGACACTAGTACAAAGAATTAATAATGAAGTAGTAAATGGGAAAATAGTCATTGCAAAATATAGACTATATTTAACAGTAATACCTGAAAATTCTTTCATCAACTGAAACTGGAGTACCATACCAATACTTGGGTCAATAATAGGGGCAGATAAGGGATATGGGATGCTTGGGATTTTGTGTGTGTGTGTCTATCTAATCATGTTGTTTTTAGAGCAATAGAAATGGTCTAAAATCGGGTGTGATGATTGCATAAGGAGGTGATGATACTGTGAGACATTGTAAACTTTGAATGGAATATACGATATATGAATGTATTAATAAAATCAGCAAAAAAAACTCTGAAAGTTTCATTGCAGTCACCATATTTTGATTTTTCTATTCTTCCTTAGTTTCCTTATCTCTCATTTGTCCTTGTGATCAGTTTGCAAGGCCACTTGGAGAGCCCCAGCCTCTGCTGCCACCATCTTGGGATGACCCATCTGTAAAGCCTTGCAATATTCAGGTATTCCAAAAACCTCTAATCCTTGGGCAAATAGGACAATACTGGGTTCTGGAACAAGAAAGGAGGATGTTTTGGCTTATCAAATCCAAAAGTTTACAACATCCTTTTTAACTAGTTCTGTCAGCTTCTTTCCCTAACTTCTCACCTCTAAAATATGCTTTTAAACTACTCCAAGATAACTAGTGTAGAATGAAGGTCTTCCACTCCAGTTTATACTTTTATTTTTTTTCCTTTTTTCAGCCCAATGCTTAGGAAAACATTTCTCTTTATCTATTTGCCAAACAAGTCTCCCATACATAAATGAGTGTACATAAACATATTCTGGGGCTTGCTTGGAAAGGAAAGGAGGTGGTGTAACCTACACTAGTAACAGGGAGTCAAAAATACATGTGATTCAAGAATATAAGCATTTCTTCAGCAAAGAATATGGTGACATCTAAAAGTGAATTTTCCAGGTACTTGATACTCTTCATTCAGCACCAAAAATTTGCTGATTGAAGTCTGACTGTACAGCCCACATATGTAAAGATGTTTTTTCTTCTCTATTATTTGATTATGTTTATAAATTGCCTACGCATTTCCCTGATTTCTGAAGAAAAGTGAATGAACATACATTAAATTTTGGCTGATTCTGAAATATATTATATCTTTCTAGTTCCAACAATGAAGTGATACTATCAAGAGACTTGCCTCATCAGTGTTTCTTATCAAGTGGTATTCAGTCAATTTTCTTGACCAAAAATTCTGAAGCCTACATAAGAAGTCACAACCTGTTACTTTATCTGTGCCTGTATGCTGCCTACAGAAAGATTTTGTGCAAAATACAATGAAAAAAATAGAATTTTAAAAATGAGAGACTTTTGGAATTGAAGAGTAAGACCTTCAAAAATTCACTTATCCATAAACAAAAACAATTGCAAATATTGCCCAAAATAACTTTTTTTGAAAATCTGGAAATTAACCAATGGATGGCAAAGATCCAAGGTCTCAGTAAGAACAGTTAGCTTTCTTGCATTTACATTGTGCTCCTCCTTTCTGTCTCTGTCCAACTCCATGAGAGCATCAAAAACCAAAGCATTGAAACCAATATTAATGTGAAAACTGGTAGTCTACTAGCCACTGAAAAGGGAGGAAAAATGGGTTTAGAGTTTCCTAAATGGTCCCATCCACACAGACTGTCACTCTTAGACATTTCATCAGCTTCCTGGAAAGGTGTCATTCATAATAGTTATTTTTATTTGATCTGACACCAAAACTGCTCAGTGGGAAATCTATTCTCCCATAATTGTGTTTGAAAAACAAAGCAGCAAACAAACAATTCCCTTTCACCCCCTCCTACTTCCTCAAAAAACAAGGGTTAATGTTTAACACTGCACATGCCTGAGGTGGCAATTGGCTAAAGACTTAAAACATGTTTGGAATGTGATATCTATAGAGAGGGTTTTGAAAAATTCTGACATTCCTCTAGATATAGAAGGATGCATATTCAAGGTTTTTGCATGGCCATGAAAGACCTAAAAAGGCTGTAATCACTGACCTGTACTTTAATCTTGATGCTCTGCCCAGGGAAGGAAATGAGGATAAGGTTCAATATTTGTAAACTATTGAAATGTTGAAGGCATGTCCCAGTACACATGCAAAGTCTATCAGTAAAAGGTTGGGAGCTGTAATCTTTCAAGATATTAAGAAAATATCTATCCAATCACTGTCTAACTACTAAAATAACTAGGCAGATATTTCAACAGCTGTAAGAAACAAATAATGCAAAATTCACATAATTAGTTTGGAAAGGTCACTAAATAAACAAACAACAACAGCAAATCTAAGAACAAAGGGCAAGAACAAGAAACCCTGGGTGAGAGAAGAAATATGGTTTTTGAAGTTGCTACTTATATTATTTAATATTAATTAGTTAAAAAAAAACTATGAGTTGAAGCCAAAAAAAAAAAAAAGAAAGGAAATTATTGCTCATACTCAGCAAAAAAATCAATAGAAACATTCATAGGGAAGCCCAGATGCTGAAGTTACTAACAAGGCAACAAATCAGATGCTAGTGCTATACTCTGATATTAATGGAGTCCATAACTAAAGAACAAAGAAAAGTATGAGGACAATGTCTCACCAAATGGGGAACATCTATAAAAAGAGATAAATTATTATTATTATTATTTTTTTTTACATGACAGGCTCTGGGAATTGAACCCAGGTCTCCGGCACAGCAGGTGAGAATTCTGCCACTGAACCACCAGGGTGTCACCCGATAAATTATTTGAATGTTTGAAGAAAATTGGGGTTGCACTAATGAAGATCAGCCCCTGACCTTTTTTTGCACATTAAAGATTTCAATTGTCTTTGACAATGAGGAGGGCTCATTTTTGGCCTCATGAGTTGTCTCTTGGATCTGACCAATGGAGACACTTTCAAGTGTAATATGATTCATATGTGATTGAAATACGATTTCAACACATATACCTCATCACGATCCCCTCTATGTTGTTTTTTTTTTTTTTTGTATTTAAACCTTTATTTTGTATCTTCTTTCATTTCTCCAAAGGCTTGGATATCATATTCCCTTTTTCTTAATAGCTTTTTTATTGTATAGTATAACACTTATACAAAGCAAAGAAATTAAAAAGCAATAGTTTTCAAAGCACCCTTTAACAAGTGGTTACAGGACAGATCCCAGAGTTTGTCATGGGCTACCATATGATCCTCTCATATTTTTCTTTCTAGGTGCTCCAGAATATAGGTGGCTAGAGGGTTTAAATATTTTTTATCATCTCAATCGACTTTTTTGTTCTTTTCTGTGAAAAATAGCATATATACAAAAAAGCTATAAATTTCAAAGCACAACACCACAATTAGTTGTAGAGCATATTTCAGACTTTGACATGGGTTACAATTTCACGATTTTACATTTTTACTTCTAGGTGCCCTAAAATACTGGAGACTAAAAGAGATATCAATTTAATGATTCAGAATTCATATTCAGTTGTAAATCCTATCTTCTATGTATAACTCCATCATCACCTTTGATCTTTCCATCCCTCTCTTTACGGTTGTTTGGGCTATGGCAATTCTAAATTTTTGAGAAATGGAACGGTCTGTCACTAATATGGGGTAGGGAGATGGAACTATCTGATGTTCTGGAGAGGCTGGGCTCAGTTTCAGGACTTATCTGGACCAGGGACCCATCTGGAGGTTGTAGGTTACTGGAAAGTTACTCTAGTGCCTGGAACCCTTGTAGAATCTTATATATCACCCTAGGTGTTCTTTAAGATTGGCTGGAAGGGCCCTGGTTGGGCATTGGCAGGTTATGATAGGTAGCAAGGTCTACCTGAAGCTTGCATAAGAGCAACCTCGAGTAGCCTCTTGACTCTATTTGAACTCTCTCTACTACTGATACTTTATTTGTTACACTTCTTTACCCCCTTTTGGTAAGGATGGAATTGTTGATCCTATGGTTCCAGGTCTGGATTCATCACTGGGAGTCATCTCCCATGTCGCCATGGCTGGCTGGAGTAGTGATGGACATCCTCTCTTTTGACAGCTGAAATCATTACTTCTCCTTAAAGATTTCAGCTGATTGGATGAAATGTCTCATTGTTGAAGGCAATCTCCTCACTTGATTGTAGATGTAATCAACCATAGATGCCATCAACTTACTGGTAATTTAAGTCCATAAAATGTCCTCACAGTAACAATTAGGCCAGGACTCCCAGAGATGTGTACCTTCCTGGCAATATGGGACAGAGATCCTGGAATGAGCTGAGATTCAGCATCAAGGGACGGAAAAAAACCCTAGAATGAGCTGAGAATTAACATCAAGGGATTGAGAGAACCTTCTCGACCAAAGGGGGAAGAGTGAAATGAGACTAAGTGTCAATGGCGGAGAGATTCCAAACAGAGTCGAGAGGTTATC
>PVIY010005610.1:0-93236 GCA_004026745.1 Myrmecophaga tridactyla
CTTCCTTCCTTCCTTCCTTCCTTCCTTCCTTCCTTCCTTCCTTCCTTCCTTCCTTCCTTCCTTCCTTCCTTCTTTCTTTCTTTCTTTCTTTCTTTCTTTCTTTCTTTCTTTCTTTCTTTCTTTCTTTCTTTCTTTCTTTCTTTCTTTCTTTCTTTCTTTCTTTCTTTCTTTCTTTCTTATGATAAGATTTGAAGATATTTCCCTACATTTTCTTCTAACAGTTTTATGGTCTTAGATCTAATATTTAGGTCTTTGATCCATTTTGAGTTAATTTTTGAATGCCTTGTGAGATATGGATCCCCTTTCATTCTTTTGCATATGGATATCCAGTTCTCTAGGCATCATTTATTGAAAAGACCGTTCTGTCCCAGGTGAGTTGATTTGACTGCCTTATCAAAGATCAATTGTCCATAAATGAGAGGGTTTATATCTGAACACTCTATTCGATTCCATTGGTCAGTATATCTATCTTTATGCCAGTACCATGCTGTTTTGACCACTGTGGCTTCATAATATGCCTTAAAATCAGGTAGTGTGAGACCTCACTTCATTTTTCTTTCTCAGGATACTTTTAGCTATTCAGGGCACGCTGCCCTTCTAGATAAATTCAGTTACTGGTTTTTCTATTTCTGAAAAGTAAGTTTTTGGGATTTTAATTGATATTGCATTGAATCTGTAAACCAATTTAGGTAAAATTGACATCTTAACTATATTTAGTCTTCCAACCCATGAACATGATATGCCCTTCCATTTATTTAGGTCTTCTCTGATTTCTTTTAAGAATTTCTTGTAGTTTTCTTTGTATAGTCTTTTGTCTCTTTAGTTAAATTTATTCCTAAATATTTAATTCTTTTGGGTGCAATTGTAAATGGAATTTTTTCTTGATTTCCCCCTCAGATGGTTCATTACTAGTGTATAGCAACACTATAGATTTTTGAGTGTTGATCTTGTAACCTGTCACTTTGCTGTACTCATTTATTAGCTCTAGTAGTTTTTGCTGTGGATTTTTCAGGGTTTTCAACATATAGTATCATATCATCTGCAAACAGTGAGAGTTTTACATCTTCCTTTCCCATTTTGATGCCTTGTAGTTCTTTTTCTTGTCTAATTGCCCTGGCTAGAACTTCCAACACAATGTTGAATAACAATGGTGATAGTGGACATTCTTGTCTTGTTCCTGATCTTAGGGGGAAAGTTTTCAGTTTTTCCCCATTGAGGGTGATGTTAGCTGTGGGTTTTTCATATATTCCCTTTATCATGTTGAGAAGTTCCCTTTTATCCCTACTTTTGAAGTGTTTTCAACAGGAAGGAATCTTGAATTTTGTCAAATGCCTTTTCTGCATCAATTAAGATGATCATATGATTTTTCTGCTTTGATTTGTTGATATGGTGTATTACATTAATTGATTTTCTTATGTGGAACCATTCTTACATAGCTGGGATGAATCCTACTTGGTCATGGTGTATAATTTTTTTAATGTGTTGCTGGATTCGACTTGCTAGAATTTTGTTGAGGATTTTTGCATCTACATTCATTAGAGAGATTGGTTTGTAGCTTTCTTTTTTTGTAATATCTTTGTCTTGCTTTGGTATGAGGGTGATGTTGGCTATGTAGAACAAGTTAGGTAGCTTTCCCTCATCTTCAATTTTTTTGAAGAGTTTGAGCAGGATTGGTACTAATTCTTTCTGGAATGTTTGGTAGAATTCACATGTAAAGCCATCTGGTCCTGGACTTTTCTTTTTGGGGAGCTTCTTAATGATTGATTCAGTTTCTTTACTTGTGATTGGTTTGTTGAGGTCAGCTGTTTCTTATCAAGTCAATGTTGACTGCTCATGCCTTTCTAGGAAGTTGTCCATTTCATCTACATTGTCGAGTTTATTAGCATAAAGTTGTTCATAGTATCCTCTCATTACTTCCTTTATTTCTGTGGGGTCAGTGGTTATGTCTCCTCTTCCATTTCTGATTATATTTATTTGCATCCTCTCCCTTCTTCTTTTTATCATCAATTTTATTGATTTTCTCATAGAACCAACTTCTGGTTTTGTTGATTTTCTCAATTGTTTTCAGGTTCTCAATTTCATTTATTTCTGCTCTAATCTTCATTATTTCTTTCCTTTTGCTTGCTTTGGGGTTAGTTTGCTGTTGTTTCTCTAGTTCTTCCAAGTGGACAGTTAATTCCTCGATTTTTGCTCTTTCTTCTTTTTTGATAAAGGCATTCAGGGCAACAAATGTCCCTCTTAGCACTGCCTTTGCTGCATCCCATAAATTTTGATATGTTGTGTTTTCATTTTCATTTGCCTCAAGATATTTACTGACTTCTCTTGTAATTTCTTCCATGACCCACTGGTTGTTTAAGAGTGTGTCGTTGAGCCTCCATATATTTGTGAATTTTCTGGCACTCTGCCTATTATTGATTTCCAACTTCATTCTTTTATGACCTGAGAAAGTGTTTTGTATGATTTCAATCTTTTTAAATTTATTGAGACTTGCTTTGTGACCCAGCTAATGGTCTATCTTTGAGAATGATCCATGAGCACTTGACAAAAAGGTATATCCTGTTGTTGTGGGGTATAATGTTCTATAAATATCTGTTAAGTCTAGCTCATTTATTGTATTATTCAAATTCTCTGTTTCTTTACTGACCCTCTGTCTTGATGTTCTGTCTATTGATGAGAGTGGGGAATTGAAGTCTCCAACTATTATGGTAGATGGGTCTATTTCTCTTTTCAGTGTTTGCCTCATGTATTTTTGAGCATTCTGGCTCGGTGCATAAATATTTATGATTGCTGTCTTTTTGTTGAATTTTTCCTTTTATTAATAGATAATGTCCTTCTTTGTCTCTTTTAACTGTTTTACATTTGAAGTCTAATGTTTTGGATATTAGTATAGATACTCCTGCTCTTTTATGATTGTTATTTGCATGGAATATCTTTTCCCAACCTTTCACTTTCAACCTGTCTATCCTTGGGTCTAAGATGCATTTCCTGTAGACAGTATATAGATGGGCCCTGTTTTTAAATCCATTCTGCCAGTCTATGTCTTTTGATTGGGGAGTGTAATCCATTAATATTAGTGTTATTACTGTATAGGCAGTTCTTTATTCTACCATTTTGCCTTTTGGATTTTATATATCATATCTAAATTTTCTTCTTTTTACCTTTACTGATAGTCTTCATTTCTACACTCTTCTCCACACTCCTCTCTCCTGTCTTTTTGTAACTGTCTCTAGTGCTCCCTTTAGTATTTCTTCAGGGCCAATCTCTTGGTCATAAATTCTCTCAGTGATTTTTTTTTTGTCTGAAAATGTTTTAATTTCACCCTCATTTTTGAAGGGCAGTTTTATTTGATATAGAATTCTTCTTGATGGGCAGTTTTTCACTTTCAATAATTTAAATATATCAACCCACTGTCTTCTTGCTTCCATGGTTTCTGCTGAGAAATCTACACATTGTCTTATTGGGCTTCCCTTGTATGTGATGGATTGTTTTTCTCTTGCTGCTTTCAAGATTCTCTCTTTCTTTTTGACAGCTGACATTCTGATTAGTAAGTGTCTTGTAGTACATCTATTTGGGTCTATTCTTATTGGGGTATGCTGTACTTCCTGGATCTGTAATTTTAAGTCTTTCATAAGAGTTGGGAAATTTTCAGTAATAATTTCCTTCATTAGTTTTTCTCCTCTTTTTCCCTTCTCTTCTCCTTCTGGGACTTGCACAACACATATATTCATGTGCTTCATGTTGTCATTCAATTCCCTGAGTCCCTGCTCATATTTTCCCATTCTTTTCCTTATATTTTCTTTTTCTTGTCAGATTTCAGATGTTCCAGCCTCCAGTTCACTAATCCTATCTTCTGCCTCTTGAAATCTTACATTGTAGGTTTCCATTGTTTTTTGCATCTCTTCTACTGTGCCTTTCGTTCTCATAAGTTTGGATTTGTTTTTTCAGACTTTTGATTTCTTCTTTTTGTTCATTCCTTGTCTTCTTTATATCCTCCTTCATTTCATTGATTTGATTTTCCCCCCACTTTTTAAATTGATTTTTAAATTAAAAAAACACAACAAACACAAACACTCTTAACCTATGATCATTCCATTCCACATATACAATCAGTAATTCACAATATCATCACATAGTTGCATATTCATCATCATGATCATTTCTTAGAACATTTGCATCAATTCAGAAAAAGAAACAAAAAGACAACAGAAAAAAAAATTCATGCATACCATACTCCCCACTTCTCCCCTTCATCGATCACCAGCATCTCAATCTAAATTTATTTTAACATTTGTCCCCTTACTATTCACCCTTATTCCACATGTTTTACTCATCTGTTGACAAGGTAGATAAAAGGAGCATCAGACACAAGGCTTCTGCAATCACACAGTCACATTGTGAAAGTTATATCATTATACAACCATCTTCAAGAAACATGGCCACTGGAACACAGCTCCACACTTCCGGGCAGTGCCCTCCAGCCTTTCCACCACATCTTCACTAATAAGATCATATCTATCCAGTGCATAAGAATAACCTCCAGGATAACCTCTCGACTCTGTTTGGAATCTCTCAGCCATTGACACTTTATTTTGTGTCATTTCACTCTTCCCCTTTTTGGTTGAGAAGGTTCTCTCAATCTCTTGATGCTGAGTCTCAGCTTATTTTAGGATTTCTGTCCCACATTGCCAGGAAGGTCCACCCCCCTGGTTGTCATGTCCCATATAGACAGGGAGAGGGCGGTGAGTTTGCTTGTTGTGTTGGCTGGAGAGAGAGGCATCGATTTGATTTTTGATGAGGTTTTCCATGTCTGTTTGAACATTCTGAATTAATTGTTTCAACTCCTGTATCTCATTTGAATTGTTGGTTTGTTCCTTCGACTGGGCCATATCTTCAGTTTTCCTAGTATGATTCATTATTTTTTGCCAGCATCTAGGAACTTAATTACCTTAATTAGTTTATTCTGGGGATTGTTTTCCCTTTTTTCACCTAGGATTTTCTTGCAGGATGACTTTGTTGTCTAACTGTCCTTTGATATTCAGTTCAGTTTATTCTAAACTTCTAGCTTAGATTTTGCTTAACAGATCAGAAATTTTCAGTTCTTTTTTTCTTGTTTCTTGCCCTGCCTGTATGGTGCCTTCCCCTCCCCCTCTTAGAAGGGTATACTTAGGTATTGTAGACCCCAGCCAGATTTTTCCAGACCAAACTGGCCTCTTCTCAGGAGGTTATCATTAGTTTTCATTAAGGGTGAGACCCAGGAGATTGAAAAGCTTTCCTATGAAGCCTCTTGAACTCTGTGTTTTTCCTATCCTGCCCTGTATAGGGTGCTTTTCTGCCTGCAGGTCCCACCAGCATAAGGTGATGTGGTACCTTTAACTTCAGCAGCCTCTCCCTGCTGGGGCATGGTTGAGACAGAGGAGAGGTTGTAGGCTGCCTTTAATCACTTCAGTTTTCCAGATCCTGGGGTCTGAATTCCTTGAGGGAGGGAATCCACCTGAGCTGGGCCTTACCTCTCTCCTGGGGAAGGCACAGGCTCCAGACAAACACTCAAACAAGCTCAATTCTGTCCATCCCTGGGCAGTTGGAGCCTGAGAATCCTTGCGGCTGTATCCAGAGAGCAGTCAAGTCATAGAAACAGAGTCACAAAAACAAAAGAGAAAAATCCTTTTCAGAGCAGGAACCCCATTCTTCGGGTTTGCCAATCAAGAGCTTAAATTGATATGCTGCTCTGTGTATCTCCAGGTACTATGTGCCCCCTCAGGGCTCGAACCTTTTCAAGTCCAAAAAAGACTCTGTTTTTTTTTTTTCTTTTTCCATCAGCCCTGGTGCCTCTGCACTTGGGCAAAAACCAGTGACCTATGCTTTTACTTGAGGTTCAGCTGAACTTGGAGCCTAGTTTTAGTAGTCAGAATTTGTTAATTAATTCCACAATTGGACCTTAGTTGAGCTCAAGCCCTTGCTATTAGTAAAGTCTCTTTCTTTTCCCCTCTGGGAAGCAGTCTGTGGGGGAGGGGTCCTGGCAGCCATGGTTTGGGGAACTCACAGTTCTGGGTGGGATCGCGGCTGGTCCAGCTTGTCCAGACTGGGGTATGCTGGTGTCCGGTCCCTGATGTGGCCCCAGCAGATGTTC
Source organism: Myrmecophaga tridactyla (assembly GCA_004026745.1). NCBI lineage: Eukaryota > Metazoa > Chordata > Mammalia > Pilosa > Myrmecophagidae > Myrmecophaga > Myrmecophaga tridactyla. Next base: position 6,128 of record PVIY010005610.1, read on the forward strand.
TGTACTGTTCTTGGCTATTTATAGCTGCTCTGGAGGATGAACTAAATCCCACTCCTCACTAACCTGCCATCTTGGCTACCTCCCCATGGGTGGTAACTTTTGATCAGATGGTATGCTGGTTTGAAAAGGTTTATGTACCCTAGAAAAGCCACGTTTTAATCCTAATCAACCTTATAGGAGACACAGTTTCTTCTAATCCCTATTCACTACTATATGTTGGAAACTTTAATTAGGTTATCTCCATGGAGATGTGACTCAATCAAGTGTGGGTATTAAACTTGATTAGGTGGAGATGTGTCTCCATCCATTCCAGGCAGTCCTTGATTGGTTTTGCTGGAATCCTTTAAAAGAAGAAGCACTTTGGAAAAAGCTAGAGAACAAGGGAAAAAGCCACAAGATTCCGAGAGAGACAGAGTCCAGTGACCTTTGGATATGAAGGAGAACAACTCTAAGGGAGCTTAATGAAGCAAGAAGCCTGGAGAGGAAGCTAGAAGACAATTGCTGCATTCACCATGTGGCTTTCCAGATGAGAGAGAAACCCTGAACTTCATTGGCCTTCTTGAATCAAGGTATCTTTCCCTGGATGCCTTAGATTGGATATTTCTATAGACTTGCTTTAATTGGGATATTTTCATGGCCTTAGAGCTATAAACTTATAACTTATTAAATTCCCCTTTTTAAAAAGCCATTCAATTTCCAGTATATTGCATTCTGGCAGTTAGCAAACTAGAACAGATAGTTTCCATGGAGATGCGTCTCCACCCATCCAAGGTGGATGTCATGGTCAGGTTCATGTGTCAACAGTGGAGTTGCTTAGTGGAGTCTTTTAAAAGGAAATGATTTTGGAAAAAGCTTTAGAGTTACCAGAACCAATGGAGCCAACAGAATGGACAGAGCTCCAGGGAAGCAATTGAAGATTCCTGGAGAGAAGCTAGCAGATGTCACCATGTGCCTTTCCAGCTGAGTGAGAAACCCTGAACATCATCAGCCTTCTTGAACCAAGATATCTTTCCCTGGATGCCTTAACTTGGACATGTTCATAGACTTGTCTTAATTTGGACATTATCACAGCCTTAGAACTGTAAACTTGCAATTTGATAAATTCCTCTTTTGAAAAGTCATTCTGTTTCAGGTATATTGCATTCCAACAGCTAGCAAACTAGAACACCCACCTCCTACCTATTATTTATTTATTTTTTATCTTTCTTTCTTCCCTATTCATCTGTCCATACACTAGATTATGGGACTGTCAGTCACAAGGTTTTCATAATCGTATGGCCACATCTTACAAAGTTGATAGTTATTCAATCATTTTCAAGAATCAAGGCTATTGTAGTAGAGTTCAACAGTTTCAAGTATTTCCCTCTAGCTACTTCAATACGACAAAAACTGAAAGGGAATACTTACATATTGCATAAGAATAACTTCCAGAATGACCTCTCGGCTCTATTTGAAATCTTTGAAACTTTACTATGTTTCATTTTTTTCCTCCCTTTTGGTCAGAAACCTTTCTCAACCCCATGATACCAGGACCAGGCTCATCCCTGGGAGGCCTATCCCACATTGCCAGGGAGACTTAACCCCCTGAGAATGAAGTCCCACATAGAAGAGAGGGCAGTGAATTTATCTGAACAGTTGGCTTAGAGAGAGAGGCCACATCTGAGCAACAAAAGAGATTCTCTGGGGGTGACTCTTAGGCATACTCATAAGTAGGCTTACTTTCTTCTTTACAAGAATAAGTTTCATAAGGGCAAGCCCCAAGATCGAGGGCCTGGCCTATCAAATTGGCGGATTTCAATGCTTGTGAAAATACCAGGTCTTCCCCAGGTGTGGAAGTTTAATATTTTTCACCTTTCCTCCCAGTCCCTCAAGGTGACTTTGCAAATACTTTTTTCATTTTCTGTTCAGATTACATTGGGTTGTATTGGGGCATCATATTAATCATGGCATTATAGAAACCAACAAGATTTCACTCCCTATTCAAGTTTCCATGTAATTATGGTGTTTGATTAAACCGGCCATACAAGTTAGATTAGATAGTGTGCTACCGAAAATATAAATTTTGCACAAAATAAACATCTTTTCTTTTGGCCTTACATGGAAATTGAAGTTTTAAAATACAGTCAAGATCAGCCTTTATGCTTTAATCTGCTTCACCTTAGTCCTACCTGGATCAGCTTCATCCACATCTCTAATTGAAGTCTGATTACTTTTTCAGTCTTTAACAGTTGCTGGATGGGGTAATGCTGACTTTCATAGCTGCAGAACTCCAATGTCACATAAACCCCAAAGTTCCAGGTAACGAACAGGTTATATGCAAAGAGCTTAGCATCTCAGAATTTAGAAATGTGACAGCTCCTGAATATATATGACTACTGTAAGAGCTTACGACCTAGGACCCTTTACAATAAATCCTAACCTGATAACCTATGCTCTCGATTTCAATTCTCAGAGTTTATAGTTAATCCATATTAGTGAGGCATAATAATATTTCTATTTTCATTTCTGACTGATTTCTTTCAACATCCTGTCCTCAAGGTTCATTCACCTAGTTGCATGCCTCAGGACTTCATTCCTTCTTGCAGCCACTCAATAGCCCCCCGTATGTATACACCACAGTTCCCCCTTGCATACCTCAGTCGATGTACCCTTAGGCCACCTCCATCCACTGCCAGCATAAACTCCAGTGTGCCAGTGTTCACTCATGTCCCACTCTCAGTTCTTCCAAGTATATACCTAGCAATGGGGTTGGAGGATCATATGGCAACCCCACCCCCTAGTCTTCTGTGGAACGACGACACTGCCCTCCAGAGGGGTTGCACCAATCTTCTTCCCTACCAACAGTAAATAGGTTCACCCCTCCTTCTACATTTTCTTCAGCATTTATATCTCTCTTCAACATATCTTTTGGGGGGACAATAGTTCAACCCATGTCCATCTTCAACAATTTTTGTTTTTTTTTACCATTTCTTACATTGTTTTAAAACTTTCAAAGGTTTCTGTATATTTTATGTCAATTTTGCTAATTTGTGTTTTCCTAGAATATTTTTCCATTCATTAAAATTAAAAAATATTACTGTTTTAATATTTTAAAAGTTACCTCTTTATGGCTATAAATGATAATATGCCTTCTCTTTTACTTTAAATTGTATACTTGTGTTTTCTCTTTTGGATGCATTAAGCATTATTTCAGTTTTTCTTTCTTTTCAGTATACTGATTCTTGAGTTTTCTCCTTATTATTCCTCCCTTCTTTTATTGGATGCATACACATATGTGTCTATCTTTTTTTTTTTTTTACCATTTTAAATGCATTTTATTGACGATACAAATTAGACTAGATAGTGTACCATATAATCATCCAAAGTGGTTCACAGTGTCATCATGTAGTTGTGCATTCATCACCACAGTACATTTTTGAACATTTACATTACTCCAAAAAAACCGTATAAGAGTAAAAATTAAAAAAAATAATAAAAAAAGAACACGCAAAACATCCCATATCCCTTATCCCCCTATTATTTATTTATTCTTTGTCCTTATTTTTTTACTCCTCTGTCCAGGATAAAGGGAGCATCAGCCAAAAGTTTTCACAATCATGTGTATGTATATTTTTAAACTTCCTGAATGAGAAGTGTTTAGTTCTTTAATTTCCATTCTTTCTTTTTAATAATAAAAGACATTCAAGTTTAGGTTTGGCTGCATCTCGTGACTTTAAATATTATCGTTATTTTCTAATGAATCTGGAATTATACTTTTAAACACTTTTTATTTTGAAATATTTTGAATTTACAGAAAATTTGCAAAATCACTATTGACCCTCACCTACCTTCTGTAATGCAATGTAACATCTTACACAACCAGGGGATAGGTATCAAGGCTAAGCAATTACCACTGATACAAAACTATTAATAACAGACTTTATTCACATTTCACCAGATTTTCCACTCTTTCCCCTTTCAGGATCCCATATTGCATTTACTTATGTCTCCCAAGCCTCCTTAATTCTGGATTGTGCCATGGTCTTTCTTTGTCTTTCAGGACTTTGGCACTTTTGAATAGTACAATTAGTTATTGCATAGACTGTCCCTCAAGTTGAATTTGTTTGATGTCTTCTCATGATTAGATTGAGGTTATGGATTTTGGGCATGAATGCCACAGAATTCATGTACGATACAGCAAAAGATGTTGGTGTTAACTTCAGTAGCATACATGTTCTCTGCTACCCTATCCCGCCATTTCCCCTCTTTATGTTGTTTTTGTCCTACTTTATTTTGTGTGTTCATTGTATCAGGAAATATGACTATTTCTCATTCTATTGTATTCTGTCTAACAGGAATTAAAGAGTAGAGTTATATGGTGAGGATTCAGTACTATTGAGTTTTGCATTTACCCATTTAGTTTTCTTTACTGAAGATCTTCCCTTCTTCTCACTACTCCAATCCACTCCTGTCTTTTCCTTTCAACCCAAAGAACTTACTTTAGGAATTTTTGTAGGGCAAGTCTTTGGGTGATGAACTCTCTCAGTTTTTGTTTATCTGTGAATGTTTTAACCATCCCTCATTTTTGAAGGGACATTTTGCTGAATAAAGAATTTTTGGCTGACTGTTTTTCTCTTTCAGTATCTTAAATACATCATACCACTGCCTTCTTCTCTCCATAGTTTCTGATGAGAAATCAGCTCTTAGTCTTATTGAGGATCACTTGTATGGGATGAATCACTTTCTATTGCTACTTTCAGAATTCTCTATCTTTGACATTTGACATTCTGATTAGTTGTGTCTCAGGGTAGGTCTATTAAGATTTATCCTCTTTGGAATGCATGGTGCTTCTTGAATATGTATATTTGTCTTTCATAAGAGTTTGGAAATTGTCATTATTTCTTTAAATATTCTTTCTGCCCCTTTCCCCTTCTTTTCTCCTACTGGGACACCTACAATGCATATGTTGATTGCTTCATACTGTCACTGAAGTCCCTGAGACACTGCTCAATTTTTAAAAAGGATTTTCTCCATCTGTTCTGATTATGATTTTTGATTACCATGTCTTTTAGTTCACTGATTCTTTCCTCTGCCTATTCAAATCTGCTGTTGTATGCCTCTAGTGTATTTTTAATTTCTATTACTGTACCTTTAACCCCATGATTTCTGTTATGTTTCTTTTTAAACTTGCTCATTCTTCTTTCTGCTCACATATTGTCTTCTTAATATCTTTTAGCTTTATACCTACCATCAGGTTATTCCTATCCATATTTTCCTTCAACTCCTTGAATTGAATTAGATTTGTTTGAACTTCTTCGATTAGTTTTTCCAAAGCCTGTGTCTCCTCAGAAAGTTGACTTGTTTCCTTGACTGAGCCATATTTTCCTGTTCTTAGTATGGCTCATAATTTTTTGCTGATATCTGGGCATATGATTATTTTGATATACTAACCCTGAAGGTTGGCTTCTTCCTCTTGCCAAGGGCTTTATTGCAGATTAGCATGTGTTAAGGCTCTTCCTTAATATTTGGCCCAGTTATGTCTTTAGAGTAGCTCATGTTTAACTCCTCAGATTTTCTCAGATCTTCTGCACCTGGTTCTTGGCCCAGACATGTGGTACAACCTCTAAGATTACCCTTTTATGTGCAATTGTTTCACCTCCAGGAGAGTTCTTCCTTTCTTCTCTTCCTTCTTGGAGAATCCTGTTCTGTTTCTTGTTGTGCAGAATTTTCTTTCCAGCTCCTATGATTTGTTTAACTGCTCCTTCTCAGTGCCCCCTTTTCATTATGCTTTTTAGTTCTGGGATCTGTTCTGACTTACAGCAGTTTTGCTTTCCCTTTTTATTCTATGAGGCTTTTATGCCTCAGATAACTTCCCCATTAGGATATCCCACCTTGGGAAGTTTGATTGGGTCACTGTTCAAAAAGGCCTGCTTATTTGTTTAGGTGCTGCTTTAGTTTACTTGGCTGCTCAAGCAAATACCATGAAATGGTAGGACTTAAACAATGGGAATTCATTAGTTCACACTTTTGAGTCCAGGAAAATGTTCAAATCAAGGTATCATCAAGGTGATGCTGTCTCCCTGAATATGGTGGCATTCTGGGGTTGACTGCTGGTGATCCTTGGCTCTTTTATCACATGCAAGGTACATGGTGGCATCTCCTGGTTTCTCCCTCTCCCAGATTATGTCGATTTCTGGGTTCTCAGACTACTGGCTTTCTCTCTGTATGTTTGAATTTCATTTTCTTATAAAGACTCCAGTAACTGGATGGAGACCCTTCCTGGTTGAGGTGGAACATGCCTTAAATGAAGTAGCCTCATGGAAAGATCCAGCTTATTACGGGTTTATACCACAGGAATGGATTAGGTTTAAGAACATATTTTCTGGGTAATACAGCTTCAAACCATCACAGGTGCTCCAGTAATCAGAGATTGAGCTGGGTATGTGTACTTCTTGCCAACAGTTCTGGCATGGTTTCTTTATTCCCTGAAGGCACTTTTGTATGCTGCACTTCTCAGCCACTTGTGTTCCATCCTGGGCTCTATGGACCTGTGCCTTATTATATGTGAGGTTCTTACTCATGAATGTTAACAAAGACCATCAGATAGGAAAAACTCAACAGAAAATGCTAAAAAGAAGGAGGAGAGGTTAAGGCAATTGGGACTGAGAACTGGTAATTATAATAGTTACGATTTGTAAAGTGCTCACTCTGCACCAGGCAGTCACTCTGTTTCTATGCATCAGCTTATTTAGCTGGCACAATTCTGTGCATAAGCTACCCATTCATGTCCAATGGAGCTAGTGGGAGGCAGGGCCAGGATTTGCCCCCAAGACATTCAGACTGCAGAACATGCACTCTTAAGAGTGATATCATTCTAATGTGTATCCATGGCAGGAGAGACCTGGGTTGTGCCACCTCTGTGCAACTCCAAAGCTGCACAGGACCTAGTGAGGGGGAGGGGTCCAGAATGGCAGGTCCAGGTCATAAATCTTCCTCCTGCTTTTGGTATTTTCTTTTTCTCTGATTCAGCATTTGTAGAGTCCTTCTTCAGTCTCTGTAATATTCTGAAGTTCCAAGAAAATGGTATTTGTCCTTTTTTTAGTTATTTCTGAGGGGAGACTTTTCCAGGGAATGTCTTATGCCACCATGTTGATGATGTCACTTGTGGACCTTTGTTTTTATTTCACCTTTGGAGGAGGTTGTAGTGGTGGCAGCAGTAGAGGAGATTGACACCTGCAGCAACAGTGATGTTGGTAGTCTTTATCTCTTTCATCATTCATCCAGGAGAACAGAGGACTTAGAGTAGTAAGAACTGCCTTCACCTCTTTGATATGCTTTATATGCAGAGAAACTGCTAGCCTTTTTCTGTATTGCTGTAGAATTTTGAACAATGGGGAGATAGAATGAGTTGTCAGTGAGGAAATGAGTCCAGTTTCAGATGTCCTCAGGTTAGAAGAGGCCACCTCCAAATGGAGCCATAGAAAGTAACCTAGATGGGCAGGATGTTGGGAGCAGGAGTCATCTCTGGAGGTCCTTCTGGCCTCTGAGGTTGTATGATTTCATGGTCCTATATTTACAATGTTAACAACCAAGCTAAAATCATTCCTGGGAGTGCAGCCTCAATATCACTCTTAAGAGTGCATGGTCTGCAGTCTGAATGTCATGGGGGCAAATCCTGGCCCTGCCTCCCACTAGCTCCATTGGACATGAATGGTAGCTTATGCACAGAATTGTGCCAGCTAAATGAGCTGATGCATAGAAACAGAGTGTCTGCCTGGTGCAGAGTGAGCACTTTACAAATCGTAACCATTATAATTACCAGTTCTCAGTCCCAATTGCCTTAACCTCTCCTCCTTCTTTTTAGCATTTTCTGTTGATTTTTTCCTATCTGATGGTCTCTGTTACATTCATGAAAAGAACATATGATATCTTGTTCCCTTTGTCTGATTCTGTATATTTTAGGGATCCCTTTTTGGGAACCCCACTCCTCGGCCACTCTTTGACTTACTTGTCTTGCTTTTTCAGCTCTGTAGGTAGTGTAGGACAAAAGCCTTCATTTCCCCCTTCACCTTTCAAGGTGAGGAAGGAGCCAAAATTAGCCCACTCTCATGAATATTCACTTAGAGTTTCCCTACAAGGACTTCCTTTATACTGGTGTCTGATCTGTGCACCAAATAATCAAGATTATTGCACTTTCACCTATTGTCTAAGACAGCTGTTGCTTATCTTCAGATATAACTTTGACATTACTGTTTGCTTAATACCTTCTTTATCTATTTAAAATCTCACTCTGTCAAGGTTTAGAGCCATGGGGACTTTGTTTTTCCAACGTAAAATTTCATGATCCTCTACCCCCAATCTCCCAACTGCATCCAAACTGCAACTACTTCCCTGCATTCACCATCAATAAAAGAAGAGTCTCAGCGTCCAGTTGCATGGTCTGTTTCCACTTTCAGCACACCAGCTGTCACCTAAAGGGGAAAGGTTCCTCCAACTACGACTCGGCCAGATACTCTAACCACCTCTTCCCAGGGAGTGTTTCATAATATTGCCCAGTCAGCCGGGGTCTGATCTAAGAGGGGCAATATTGGGAATCTCTAAGTGTCTCCATGCTTTTTCTCAGAATAAATGACCCCATGAAATCTGAAAGGCAAGGTCAATTTCTGCAAGTCCTTCCTTTCACTTTTCACTGCAAACCACTTGCACAGAAAGTCAAAACATCTGTACTGGAATGGTTTGTATATTGTCTTAAAATTCTAATCAAAATACCCTATTTTCCTCTGTGTGGTAAAATGACAGAAATTTGGAAAATTGGAATTGTAGGATCTCAGACGTAGCCAGGACTTTTAGGAATCATTCAGTCCCATCTTGCCTCATTGAAGTAATTTTTTTTTTTTTGAGAACAGTCCCAATGGCTTTAAATTCTTTCCTAGGTGGAGGGCTCAGAGCTTTGAATAACAGGTCATCTTTGTAAGATGTGAAGTCATTGAACATTTAGATTCAGAACTAGTCTGGAGAGGAAGATGCATTTCAGTGCACAGTCCATCATTAACAAAGCAAATTTACAAGCATCTCAAAGGCTGTTTTAGTAAGCAGAAAATATGAATGGACATTAATTTTTACTCATTTCAGAGAATGTGACTGCTACCCTTTATATTTAGTGGAAAGCATTTCCACTTGTGAACATAAATATATTGATAACAGTTTTCATGAGCTCATTTGTGACTATGATTCCCCCAATTTTATTCTAATGACTTCCGTTCAGGAACCTCAAATTTTCCTAACCTGAGGCCTTTCAGGGGGATAATCCACACAGTTGGGGGTGGGATTGCAGAGCAGAAAACCTGTGTCTGCCTATATACGCAAAGCCTGCTCCTTTGCCTAAAAACTCACTTATGGAATTAAACACACACCCTTTAACATGCCATATAAGAACTTTTATGAGCTTGGCCTCAGCGTGTGTAGCCAGATCATTGCCAAATACTTCTGCAGTTGCCCCCATACCCTCTGATGTTGCACAATGAGAAGCTACTGTTACATCTCCCCCATCCTCACGAATGTACCTTTACCCGTTCTGTGTCCATCATATGGCACACTCTTTACCCCATGTCTTCCAGGCACCTCCAGCTCCTTTCCACGCTTTCACATTATCCATCCTCCTTGAAAGCAAGAAGGCATGGGAAGAATGCATACTTGATGGGCTTAATAAGTGCCCATTAAATGGAGCGGAGATGAGTTGAGTTCAAATCCACCTCTTTGTGATCTGAATATTGGTACCAGTTCTTTTGTAGACTTACACAACACAAACCTATAGCCTCTTCACATACGCACTTGAAGATAGTCATCAGGTATATCTTTAACCTTTACTTTTCCAGGCTCTTCCAGGAATTACAAGACCCATGCCTGAGTTACTGATAATCAGCCTTCATGGGTGTGCAGAGCTTTCCACACATTATCTCATTTGACCCACAAACAACTCCACGAGGAAGCTAAAGCAAGTTTAAAAGAGCTAGTATCCTCACATTACAGAGAAATAATCCTAAGTTTTAGAGAGAATAAGTGATTTGTGCAAGGTCGCATAACTTTTAAGTTAAGATAAGGAGGATCTGAGTTCATCTGACTCTCATTCCCATATTCTTTTATATGCCTCACCAAGTCCTAAGCACCCTGGTCCTCTACTCTGAATCACCTCTAGGTTGACAAAAACAATTTTTTTTGGTCCTCAAGTTAAGAGGGAGTTTTGTTTTTCTTGCTGTGGTTCTCTTATTTTGCCACTGGATGGAGGTTGGGGGAGCTAGAAAGTCTTGATTGAATGGAGTCTACACAATCTATTGCAGAATGGTGACTGAAGGAACATGGATACCAGGGAGCTTGCTAAGTACTATGGATCAGACCTTAAGAATGTCAAGATTTGCATTTTCTTTTTCATTGCAATCGCTGGGGGTCTCTATCCAAATGCTACCACATATTTTGGGGTTAAAGCTGGCCCCTGAAAGAATATGCAGGTCACAGATCCTGCACTAAAAGGGCAGAGTTTTGACCTGGTGGCCTCAGTGACCCCCTAAAATTTGAGAATTATTCTCCTCAATCTATGGAAATCCTATCTTTCGATGTGAAAATCAGCAGGCTTGAATTCCTCTTTCTTGTCTTAAGTTGTGTGGGTATGCCAGTGTGTTTTTGTGTATGTTATGTTTACATGTGTTGGGTAGGTGTACTGTATCTTTGTGTGTTTTATTCTGAGTGGTGTGTATTGTGTTGTGTTGGGTGTATGTATTGTAGTATGTGCTATATTTGTGTGTTTTGTTCTGAGTGTTGTGTATTGTGGTGGTGTGGGGTGTGTATATATGTGTGTGTGTGTGTGTTGGGGAATGTGAAGGGGTTGAGAAGGAAGGAATCTGTCTTACACTAGTAATGACAGGGATGTTGAAAAACCTCCCCTTTAAACCCATAATCTCTTCACCCAAGATTAAGCAAATAAAATTGTTGGCTTGAAGAAGTCAGATTCTTGATGACTCCAAAGAGACAGCAGCAAAGTGAGTCAAGAAGCTTAGCTTCATATCAGCAAAGAGATAAAGGGGCTTCAGCTCTGAATGACAGTTTGAGCAATATACTCTAATCCGATTATCAGGGAATTTAGTGTCACTCTATATTAATGGTGGATTTTTTAAAAAAAATGGATGCTAAAGAGTTAGTGTTCATCATCCAAAGGCTTCAGTTATTTTTATTTTTATTTTGGATGAAATAACTCTGCCCTGAGCTCAGGGGTAAGGGGCATGGGGTTGGGGGGAGGCCAGGGTGAGGGGCAGCTGAGGCTTATCTCCTGTAAGGGTTCTTTGTTCACTCAAGGCTTTGTCTAAACTGTCAGCTTCTCCTCTGCCAAGAAGAGAGAAGGGAAGGGGGAGTGGGACCAAGGGAGGCTGTGCAAAGTAAGTGAGCAGAATCCAACACCAAGTAAATTCTGCTTTTACTTTTCTAGATGGTGAATTTCAACACTGAGTACATTTGCTCCCTCTTTTAATCTCTGGGCTGAAACAACCCCTCATTTAATAATTGTCCTGCGAAATTTAGCATTTTTAAATGCTTTATTTATTTGAAAAAAAAGGAGATGATGTGGTGTGAATAAATGGGAAGGTATATTGCCATTGCAGAGTTAATTAATCTCTGGGTACTTTGGTGGAAATCCTGATATAAGATTGGGCATAGAAATACAATTTACAAGTGACAAAACATACTCTCAGATCCTGAAATCCAACCTTTCAGCTCCTGAATTTCAAATCTAGACCACGTTATTTAAAAATGAGGCTCATTACTGGGCTGGAACCCTGGTGTTTTGTATGCTTCCTCAATGAAAGGCTTATTTCTAGAGCAAATACCCAGAACTTGTATGAAGAGTCTATGCTTTGAATATAGTTTTACCTGTAGAGTAGCTGGCAAGTAATTTAACTATATCAACCCTTAGCCTATATATATGTGGTAACATGTGGGGTTGTCCCTTGCGACTTCTTGGGCAGCGAGCCTGGATGTGGTGTTTTAAGGAAGGGATACCCAATGTTCATCTGAGAATTCACAATGGGATTAGATCTGAAACAAGAATTCATTTAACTTACTTGAGCTCTGGTTAGTAAGCAAATTTAGGAGAACAAGGAGGAAGTGCTATAAAGTTTTATGGCACTCCTTGAACTCAGGGTAGCCACAAATAGAGTCTGTTTTTCCTAACACATACACAAAACATGAGACAGTCTCATGTGGTGGGTTTCTTTGTTGTAGCACCTTGGAGTAAGGAAAAGGTCTTGGCTGAAAGCCTTAGTCACAACCTGATCCCCAAAGAATTACTAGGTTAAGTGATTACCAAACCTAGCTGGTTATCAGCATCACTTTGGGGTACTTCTTGAAAATATAGATCCTAATCTAATTCTAAAGCTATTGAATCCGAAATAATATACAGGCATAGGGCCCAGGGATGCCTAAGTATATCCATTCCCCACTTAATGCTGGTGAACATTTAGAATTTGAAACTCCTGATACAGGGTATCTTGGGACAGAAGAGGATACAGCAGGAAACGTTGCAGACAGCCTAAAAGCGTTTAGTCCCTTTTTATTGTCTAATGATTGTTGGTCTTCTTTGCTTTTATTAAAACTTCCTTTTAATATATATGATGATTGGTTTGGGAGTAGACTTATAAAGGATTTGGTTCATATCAGAAACGTATATCTATTGATGGTTCAAATCATTGTCCTTTATATTTTACAGGTCATGAGCATAAGGCTCAGAGAAAGTAAACAACATGCTCAGCCTCATTCATATGATAAGTGACAAGAGCCAGGTTTCAAACGCATCTTTATTGGATCCCAAAGCCCACACTCTTTCTACTATATCATACCTGCAAGTAACAAGGAAATGCAAGGGTCATATATTTCATGATGCCTCTAGTCTAGTGGATTTGTAATCAAGGGTGTATCTTCTTCTAGTCTTCAGCTTTTGTTAAGGTTGTTGTTTGTGAATACAGATTGTCACCCCGAAAGAGAAAGGAGTATGTGTGCTCCCACTTGTGTGCATGTCCTTGACTGTCAGTGAATCAGAGTCTCTGGTTCACTGGAGTTGCTGGCAGAAGCCTAGCCCACAGGAACATGCTACTACTCATATTTTCTCATCACTGTGAATGCAGGATTTGTGTTTCTGTTCAGTGCAATTTTAAGAAGTTTGGCTGTTTGATTCAGAAAGAAAATCTTCTTCCTCCCTGTAGAGTTAATGGTTGACATGTGCAAAACAGCTTAAAGATGGGTAGAGTATGGTGCACTAAAAAATGAACGTGCCATCTCAAGTCAAAAAAGGGAGTTCTGGTAAAGTACAGATGCACAATGTACAATAATGCTGGTGTGACTTTAAAGGCTAGACCAGAAATGGTGGTTGATGAATGGAGTTGGTGAAACTGATTGGAGATGTTGTTACAAATGAATCAAGAGTTGCAGAAGAAGGGAACAAAAATGGTCAAAATGGGATGGGAAGAAGAGAAAATAGGATGGCCATATGTTTCAAAGTGGAATAACCCGAGGAGAGTTAGGCATCAACAAAGATTGGACAGGTTCTCCAGATTTACTTCAAGAGAAGTGCCAAGTATTGCTTCCCAAGAAAAGAATTTGTCCATCTTTATGATCGTGTTGGTGATATAACAACTCTGGATAATAAGAAGGTGAGGTATAAAATACTGATGATGATATATTCCAAAACTCCATACTCACTCCATACCAATACTTTGTACATATAGTGATCTCCCTATAAGCAGCTAAAGCAAAGTAGGGTGGAGAATGAGATACACATGGAAAAGCCAATATGGGAATAGCCTAAACCCAGGTTGCAGTCTTTGATATGAGAATGCTTTCCTCTCCATCTATTTCCAGGGGACAGAAGGGCAAGCAGTCCTTGGAGAACCATGTTTGGGAAGACAGTAGGCTTACTACATTACTTATAAAAACTATATATAAAATCTTAAAAATGTATGAGAATTAGGATAATGGTTATATTAAGAAAAAGAAAAAGCACAGCTAAGTCACAACCCATAGATGTCAGTAGAATCAAAAAGATCTGCCTAACAGGAAGCTGGATTCCAAGCTGCTTCCATCAACAAGAATAGGACTTTATTGATTCCGTCTCTATTCTTTGTCTGCAGCAGAGACTGGTAAGCCCATTCAGCAGGAATCTCACCCTTTGGATTTCCATATCAAAGACAGACTGGGGTTCTCTTCGTGCCTTGGTGGCAGTTTGACAGCCAATATCCTACCTCCGATCAATGGGTTCTGCCAGTCATGCCCACAATGGGGACTTCCTAACTGATCTGCACTGAGAAATTTATTCTTTTCAAATTATTTGGGGAAAAATCTCAGGAGAATAAAAAAGCAGCCTCTTGGCTCTGGAGGTGAGATGAGACCCTATTATCAGCCCAGCTCACCACCCTCCATGTTTTCTCCTGACGTCAGAATTCAGTACAGTCTAGATGGAAAATTTTGAAGTTCAGTAGATATTTTGAGCTTTAATATCTGTTTCCAGCTCTGCAAATGATTTTATGAAATCCACAAAGGGTTGACTGGTGATATATTTTTTTCTGGAGGCAGGACACAGTCAGAAAAATGTCTAGTCTTCCTTGCCTTTTCTTTTACCCTTCCTTTTTTCCTTCCTTCCTTTCTTCTGTCCTTCCTCCCTCTCTTTGTTCATCCCTTCTTTTCTTGCTTTCTTTTTTCCCCCTCTTTTTCTTCCTTCCCACTGTGTTTCAGAGAAGGGCTTAGGAAAAAAAAACATCACATAAATTTTAGTAAAATGTTCCAGCAGCTGCTAAATATCTTAGTCACATGAATTCTAAGCTAGGAAGCAAAATGGAGAACTTCATTTGTTACTTTATGATTATTATTGAAATATACCCTCAAATAATATTTTAAATCTCAAATTCTCACTGTAGACATAATATTTAGACATTGAACTATGAGAGGACCCTAATCGTTCAAAAAACTCTGGATATTTTTGGATACTAAAGTCACAATTCTAAGTCACAAGGTAATGAAACCACACAATTGCATGTATGACAATGTCATAACCATCCAAACTGCCTTAAAAGTCTTTTCCCCTTTTGTGGCTATATCTCTACACCAGTGTTTCCCAAACTCTGAATGTTGGAACACTAGTGCTCCATCCAGGAGAAGTCAATAGACATCATTCTCAATATGTGTTCTCTAATCAAATGTTTGGGAAATGATGCAACATGCTATAGAGCTCCGGGTGGCAAATCTATATGTCAAAGGCTATAAAGTGTCCTGCAGTAAATAAATCTTAACTAGGTTTAATCCACTGTTTCCCTCACATACTTGACCTTCATTTCCCATATCACCCACTAACAGTTGTCCACCTAGAGCTTGCATAAGATAGCGTGGCAAACATTGTTGAGTCTATTTTGTTTATTTTCTCTCCTCCAACCTGGCCTCCTCCCCACTCCCTGAATCTTCTTTCTTCCTTTCCCACCTAGACATGGGCTTTCCTCCAAGATTAACTTTCATTTCTGGATCTTTTATTCTATGCATCATTCTGAGGTTTTCATACACTTTTACCAATTTATACAAAAAAGTAAATTCAGCTCTATGGAAGGTCTTGGTCTTTCTCCTGCATTCCTGATTTTATTCCCATGTGTCTTTCTTATTAATCCATTTGGAAGTCCCACCACTTTTGCTCTCCTCAACTGAACTGAATTCATCTTCTTCTGTAAGCCAATTTTCACTTCCAATTTTTTTTTGAGTTTTAATGAACCTACCAGTTTCCCTTGACAGAGAGAAATCTCAAGGTAGTGTTTAAATCTTTTTTTCCCCTTTGAAAAATGATTTCGAACATTTTCATGGATATTTGGAGGAATCCTGTTTCTATAGGAAAACATTTAACATGAAAAGAATGATGAATTTCTTTTACAAATTCCAAGAAGAATTCGGCTAGAACAGATGGTTAGCACCACAAAATGCAAGTTATAATTTTAACGGTATTTCTTAGAGAAAACTCTGTTGATTTCCTCCACCTTCTCAATTTAGAACCCAAATAAACAAATGAAGAAAAATTAAGACGATAAGAGAATGAAATTAATGGGCAAGAAATATTCTTTACCAAGTTGGAGGGGGCAGGGAGGAAGTTGGTGGGGGAAACACGCTGGGCAATTCTAGGTGCACAGGGGGATGGAACACACCAGTCAGTGAGACAAAATCCTGTACATGTATTATGGGTTGAATTGTGCTCCCCCAAAAGACATGCTTACGTCTTAAACCCTGGTGCTGCGAATGCAAACTTATTTGTAAATATCTTTGAAGATACAATTGGTTAAGATGAGACCCAACTGGATAAGGGTAAACTGATCCAATATAATTGGTGTTCTTATAAGGAGAGGACATTTGAACACATACAAAGAGAGAGAGTGAGAGCAAGAGCGAGAGAGAAGGCCATGTGACAGAAGGAGAGATTGAATTACTCTGCCACAAACCAAAGACTACCCTGGATTGTCACCACATGCCTGAATCCACGGGAGAATGTGGAAGAGATTCTTCTCTTTAAAAGGAAGCATGGCCCTACTGACACCTTGATTTCAGGCCTGCAGACTCCAGGATGCTGAGACAATAAATTTCTGTTGTTTAAGCCCAACTAGTCTGTGCAACTGGCAAACCAAGAAAATAGGAAACGCTCTACACCCAGGAGGAGTTCCTGTGTTTGCAATTCTGTGTTTTACACTAGTGAATAAGCAATGCTGATTAACTGGGATCCGTAATATTTGAATTCTCCTTGTGGTCTGGAGACCACATGTGGGGGTCCCAGCATTTCCTAAAGCTTGTTCTTTAAAATGCACCTTGACTAATTAGTTAAGTTCTTTATAATGCTATTTCTTTGCGTTCTGTTTATCACCTTCTCCACCATCCTGCCAGCCCCAATTTTTTTTGCCTTATTACAAAAGCAGCACATCCTCATCAAAGAAAACTGCCAATATGCCAAGAGAATACATAAACAAATCCTATAATTTCATGCAACCAAGCAGCTTGGCATGTATCTTGCCACTACATATATATATATATGCATTTCTTTACAGAGATCATTCTGTTATAAAATTTCCTAATCTGCATTTAAAAATGATAATATATTTTGACAATCTTTTCATGCAATACATGTACTTCAGCAGCACTGCTTCTGAGAGCAGTGCTGTATTTCATTGTTCAGTGTCCTCCAATTTAATTAAGAAGCTCCTTGTTTTTGAACATTTAGGTATTAGTATTTCTTCTGTCATTAACAGTGCTGTTATGACCTCTTTCACCTAATTACAGCTTTCTTTGGAAAGAAAGCTTTCTTTGGATAAAATATTTAAGGTGCATTTTTTAAAGTGTGATGGTTCATTTCATGAGTCAATTTGTCTAGGTTATGGTGTCTAGTTTGGTCAAGCACTGGCTTTCTTGTGAAGTTATTTCAAGATGGGATTTGCATCTATGATCAGTTGGTTGCAAGTACAATCAACAGGGAGATTGCCCTCAGCAACATGGGAAGTCTCCTCATTCAATCAGTTGGAGGTCTTTTAAAGGCCAGAATGAGGATTTCAGAGCTCAGAAGAAGAATTTCTACTTCAATTTCAAAGCAATGGTTCTTGCTGGAATTTCTAGTTGGTCAGCTTACCCTGGCCAAAATGGAATCTATCTTTTAATTTAAACTCACTGATTATATTATTCATATTTTCTGTATACTTTTTTGGGAGCCTACTTAATCTTATAAAGATTTAGAGAATTGCATGATAGTTTTCCACTTCAATTGTGCTAGTACTTTCAAACATCACAATTTTCACTTCACGTATTTCAACAAATTTCATCCCATGCATAAAGATTAAAATCACCTATAACTTCTCTGCTAATTTTAAACTTTAAGAACATAAAAGACCCCCCTTTTTCCATGTCAGAGTTTTGCTCTAAATTCTGCTTTGCTTGATACAAATATTGAGACTTGCTCGAGTGTCTGATTCAACTTTTTTTATCACCTTACTTTTAATTTGTCTAAGGGCCTTTGTTATTAGTGACTCAGAGGCATCCACTGATTTGGCAATGAGTGTCCATTGGCAATCAAGGGTAAGGGGATTTTGGTGGAAATGCAGAGGGCAGATTTCAGGACGCTGAGTGTCACCAGGCTGTGTGAACAGCTGGCGCAGGCAATTCTTTCCATTAGTTCGTGAAGAGGGACTGAAGTGAAAATGAGATCGGATGAGGAACATGTGTTCAAGGGTTGTTTGTTGTTTTTTAATTGGGAGATAGTGGGTCACATTTAAATGCTGATGGGAATAAACCGTTATAGAAACCAGTGTTGAAACTTCAGCTGAGATGGAAGATAATAGATGGAAATATATTCCTAAAGCAATGATTGAAAATGGGACCCAGATCATAAAACGAGGGATTAGCTTATGTTGGAGGAGAGAGAATTCTCCCATCATTCTATATGGATGTGACACATAAAGATCTGACTCAAGTTCCTGAAAACATAACATTTCCAAAACTTATCCATGAAGACACTGAAAACTTGAAAAGTTCTTTATAAATTAAAGAATTTGAATTTGATATTAAAAACTTTCCCACAAAGAAAACTTCAGCCCCACATGGCTTCTTTGGTGAATTCTATAAATATTTAAGCAAGAAATAATACCAATCCTTTGCAAAATCTTTCAGAAAACACAGAAGAGGAAAGTTCCAAACGAGTTCTATGAGGTCTGTACAACTCTGTTATAAAAAACCAGACAAGGATTCCAAGAAAACAAAACAATAGTTCAATATCCCTTATAAAAATAGTGAAAAAAAAAACTTTAACAAAGATTTAGCAAATCCAATCTAATCATACATAAAAAGGATAATATATCATGACCAAGGGTATTTATCCTGGGAAAACTAGGTTGGTTGAATATTTGAAAATCAATCAGTTACTCATCATATAATTGAAAAAAGAGATAGACCATTTGATTATTGCAATTGATGCAGAAAAAGCATTTGACAAAAGTAACATCCGTTTTCATCGAAAATGGTCAGCTAATTATTAAGACAGGGAATTGCCTCTCTCAGCCTGATAAAGGGTATCTCCACAAAACCTATAGCCAGCATTGTACTTCAGCCAGTGCTGAAGGTGGGATGCTTTCTATTTAAGTTCAGGAGCAAGGCAGGTGTGCACACTCCAAACACTTTTCAAAATCAGTCCGGAAGTCCTAGGCAGTGCAATAAGGAAAAATAAAAAGCAAAATGGCATACAGAATGGAAAGGAAGAGGTAGACAACAACTGTCTTTGTGTGCAGATGACTTTTAGGATACATAGAAAATCCAGTGATTTAAAAAAAAAGGTACCAGAATAAGGGTGCTAAAATTGTACATACATGGTCAAAATATAAGAACCAATGAGGGTGGGCCATGGTGGCTCAGCAGGCAAGAATGCTTGCCTGCCATGCCAGAGGACCCGGGTTCGATTCCCAGTGTCCTGCCCATGTAAAAAAAAAAAAAAAAGAACCAATGATATTTTATACACTAACAATTCATTATTAGCAAATGCAATAACAATCCCATAACAATAGAATCTGAAGATAAAATGTTCAGGAATCAACTTAATGAAAGATGCTCAAGACTTTGTACACTGAAATCTACAAAATTTTGCAAAGAAAAATTGAAGACCTAAATAATTGATGAAACATTGACTATTCACTGACTGAAAATGATATATTTGATATTAATATAGAGATTAATATAATATTCAATGCAATCCCACTAAATACCATAGCAAGCCTTTTTAAAAATAGCTTTATTCAGCTAGAAGTAAAAACTTAAACTTGTGGAATTGTAATCCATACCGAACTCTGAAATCTGTTTTAATTGTCGCGATGTGATTTGAAATTTATTGCTTTTTTTGTATACATGTTATTTTTGTATACATTTATTTTTCACAAAAATGTTGATTGTAATGATAAATGCACAGCCATATGATTATTTTGTGAACCATTGATAGTACACTTTGGATGATTAAATGGTATGGGAATATATAATATATATCAATAAAAAATAAATAATTTTAAAAAAACCCAGAAAAAATGGAGCTGCCTTCTATCAGGTGGGACCTTGGAGATATTTGCAAAAATGCAAAATCATGACATTCTTCTCCCTAATAAAAATTAGGAGAATTATATTTTTGTTTGGAAAAATATAGTTATTTTTATTAAAAAATGTTTTTATATTAACATGAAATAGGTTTATTGTGGTTCTTTTAAAGTAAATTAATGAACATTTTTTACAAAAAACAATAGCTTTACTGGGGTATAATTGGCATACAATAAACCACACATATTTAAACCATACAATTTGATAAGTTTGGCCTATTTATACAAGTGTGAAACCATCACCCAAATAAAGATAATGAATATATTCATCACCCCTAAACATTTCTTCATTGTTCTTTGTAAATGCTCTCTCCTGCCCATACCCCCACCCCATCCCAAGACCAACTACTAATCTGCTTGCTGCCACTATACTTTAGTTTGTATTTGCTACAATCACACAGTATATCCTCTTATTTTGTGTGGCTTCTTTACTTAGCATAATTTTTTTGAAATACATATATGTTGGTGCATTTATTAACGTTCATTCTTTTTTATTGCCGAGTACAATTCCATTTTGTGTTCTATCCATTACTGAGAGAGGGGCATGGAGTTCTCAAATTATAATTTTGGATTTGGTTACTTCTTCTTGCAGTTCTCTCAGCTTTTACTTTGTTTCTTTGGAAGCTCTGTTAATAGGTACATAAAGTTTTTATGGATTGCTATGTATTGATAAATTGCCCTCTTTATCATTATGAAATGATCTCTCTCCTTGGCAATATTCTTTACCCTGAAATCTATTTATTTGATGTTAATATAGGCAATACAGTTTCTTGTTAACATGGTTTATATTTTTCCATCCTTTTATATTTAGCTTATTTTCATCTTATTAACTAAAGTGGGATTCTAGTAGGCACATATAGTTGAGTTTTGCTTTTTTATCCAATCTGTAAATGTATACCTTATAAATGAGTGTTTTGATCATTTCTATTTAATGTAGTTATTAATATGGCTGTGGTTAAATCTATCATATTCCCATTTGTTTGTAACTCCTTTTCCTCTTTTCCATCCTTCTTTTGGATTGAAAACATTTCATAATTCCATTTTATCGGTAGGCCTTTATTGGAAAAAAATAAAAGAAAGGAAGAGCTATTTCCAAAATTTGTACGGAAATGGACCTAGATTAACCAAAACAAGTTCAAAATAGAAGAACAAGGTAGAGAATTAACTATCATACCTTGGTAATCAGGATAAGTATTGTAATAGAGTAAGGAGAGTAAGAATAGATGTACAGATCAATAGATTATCTTAAAGAGTCCAGATGGAGAGCTCTCTCTACCTACAATTAATTTTAACAAACATGCCAAGGAAACAGAAAACATAAACAACAAAGGAAAATTGATAAAACTACACCTCACCTCATCAAGATTTTTAAACATTCGCCTTTACAAAGACAAAGTTAAGAATCAAAAAAGGAGGCTACAGGGCGGGCCATGGTGGCTCAGCAGGCAAGCATGCTTGCCTGCCATGCCAGAGGACCCGGGTTCGATTCCCGGTGCCTGCCCATGTAAAAAAAAAAAAAAAAGGAGGCTACAGAATGAAGAAAATTTTGCAAAATATATATCTGCCAGGGGATTTGTGTACAGAATACATATAAAGACCTTTTACAACTTAATAATAGCAGACTAAAATGTATTAAAATTGGGAAAATAGCTGAAGTAGTTCCCCTTTCTTATTTTTTTGAACTTCTTTTGTTGTGAAATATACCATATATACATAAAAGCAATACATTTCCAAGTACATTTTAACAAGTAGTTATAGAACAGATTTTAAAGTTTGGTATGGGTTGCAGTTCCATGATTTTTCATTTTTTCTTCCAGTTGCTCTAAGACACTGGAGGCCAACAGAAATATCAATATACTGATTCAACAGTCATACTCATTTGTTAAATCCTATCTTCCCTGTTGTACCCCTCCTTCTCTTTAAATAACATATATACATAAAGGCAATAAATTTGAAAGTACATCACAACAATTAGTTGTAGAACAGATGTCAGAGTTTGGTATGGGTTACAATCCCACAATTTTAGGTTTTATTTCTAGCTGCTCTTAGGTACTGGAGGCTAAAAAAAATATCAGTATAATGATTCAGCACTTATACTCCTATGTTAAACCTGACCATTTCTGTATAATCCCACCATCTACTTTGATCTTTCTCCCACTGTTTAGGAGAATTTGGGGAATTCCCATTCTAGCTTTTTCATGTTGGAAGGGGCTGTCAATAATATGGGATAGGGAGATGGAATTAGGTGATGTTCTGGAGAGGTTGGCCCCTCTGCATTTCAGGAGTTATCTGATCCAAGGACCTATCTAGAGGTTGTAGGTTTTGAAGAGTTACCCTAGTGCATGGAACCTTTGTAGAATCTTACGTAATGCTCTAGGTATTTTTTAGGATTGGAAAGAATGGTTTTGGCTAGAGTTTGGCAAATTATGATAGGTAGCAATTTCTAACTGAAGCATGTGTAAGAGTGACCTCCAGGGTAGCCTCTTGATGCTCTTTGAACTCTCTCAGCCATGGACACCTTATTTGTTACACTTCTTTTCCCCTTTTTGGTCAGGAGGGCATTGTTGATCCCAGGCTCATCCCTGGGGATCATCTTCCATGCTGCCAGGGAGACTTTCATCTCTGGATGTCATATCCCATGTAGGGGGGAGGGCAATGGTTTCACTTGCAGAGTTTGGCTTAGAAAGAGAGAGGCCATGTAAGAACAACAAAAGAGGTTCTCCAGAGGAGACTCTTAGGTATATCTAGAGGTAGTCTAAGCTTCTCCTCTTACACCTAAGCTTCAAAGAACAAGCCTAAAGATCAATGGCTTGGCTTATTGATTTGATTGTCCCTAATGTTTGGCACAGTATCCAGGATTTCCCTGGTGGTAAAGTATAATAGTTCCATAATTTTTCTCCCCCATCCCTCAAGAGACTTTGGCAATACTTTTTGATTATCTGCCTAATATACTCTGGGATGTATCCAGGCATTACAGTAAGCTATACAGGATTAAAGGCCCTCATTCTTATACTGGGCTCCCTGTATTTGTATTGTTTAAATGATCTATCCAGACAGGTCATTTTCCCTTCTTCTTATTTGCAGTAATCAGTACCTCTTTGGACATACAAGGTTTGGGGGAATAGAAAATGATAAAAATCTAGCTGGAATGACCTAGAGTGGTTGGCACCACTCAGAGTTCACAAGTGGAATTAAAATTTGTGGAAGAAAAAACAGGCCATCATTTCTCTCTTTCAAGTCCTGATTTTGAGCCAAAAAAATAAAGTGAAGAAAAATAATTCTGGAATGTTCTCAAAAATTAGAATTGTTCTTTAAAATATTATAATTATTCTTACTATATATTGTATGATTCTATTGATGTGAAATCACCAGAATATAGGTCAGTAGCCACCCGCTGGGGGTGTTGCAGGGAATGGAGAGTGACTGCTAATGGATATGGGGTTTCTTTTTGACATGATGATAATGTTCTAAAATTGATTATGGCAATGGTTGCGTAACTCTGTAAAGACATTAAAAAACCACTGAATTGTACACTTTAAATAGGTGAATTGTATGACATGTGAATTATCATTCAGTAAAGGTATTTAAAAAATGGGCAAACGTGATCCGACATTTCATAAAGCAAGATATAAGAATGGCTGATAGATATGTTAAAAGATGCTCAATATCAGTAGTTATCAAGTGCTTTCGTTTGCTAAAGCTGCTGGAATGCAACACTCCAGAGACAGATTGGCTTTTAATAAGGGGATTTATTTAGTGATATATTTATAGTTCATCAGAGTTAAGGCAGGCAGCTGTCACCTGAGTTTCTCTGTCTCATTGGGAAGACATACAACAATGTCTGCTGGCCTTCCCTCCCCACTTCTGGATTCCAAGGGCTTTCCCTGGGGCATGTCCTTTCTGCATCCCTAAGAATCTCAATCTGAGCTCCTCTCTTCTGACTTTTACTTTTAAGCCTCATTCATTGCGGAAGGCACTCAATTCACATGCTGATGATTTAAGTCCAGAGCAACAGAACAACTGGGCACCATCACCTGGCCAAGTTGACACCTCAAACTAACTACTAAATCAAGTAATTGAAAGTTAAAACTGTACCACCCATATGCAAGAATGGCCAAAATTTAAAAAATTTACAATAACAAGTGTTGAGTGATGTAGGAGCAACCAGAACTCTTGTAAATTGTTGGTAGAAATGGGAAATGGTACTTCAGAAAACAATGTGGCCAGTGTCTTAAAGAGTTAAATATTCTTTTACCCTACAACCCAGTGATCCCATTCCTCAATGTTATCCCAAGAGAAGAGAAGTCCTATGTCCACATGAAGACATGTACACAAATATTCATTGCTGCATTATTACAATAGCTTAAACCTGGAAACAACCCATGTTACTAATAAGCGACTGGATAAGCAAATGATAGTATATTCAAACTATGGTATACTACTTTTCCATAGCAAAGAACAAAATATTGATGCATTCAATGACATGGGTGAACCTCACAAACATTATGCTAATTGAAAGAAAACACAAAATATTATATAATACATGAATTCATTTAAGTGAAATTCTAGGAAAGACAAAACTACAGTGATAGAAAACAGATGAGCTGTTGCCAGGAATTGGGGGTTGTGAGAAGTATTGAATGCAAAGAAGTGTAAGAAGCTTTATATGAGGCAGAAAATATTGCACATCATGAGTGTGCTAGTGCTTGCATGACTATATACCAACAATAATTACCAACAATATTCAAACTGTACACTGAAAAAAGGGTGGATATGATTGCCTGTATTTATGCCTCAAGTAAACTGGACAAAATCATAAACAAGATGTAACAGTCAGATATAGATATTTCAAATTGTTCCATTTTTTCCCTAGAATTAATATTTCTTTTAGGCTCCTCCCACAGAATTTTACTCTAGTATATTTTTATGTATTTTTATCAATTACCGCTTCATACCTTTCTGCAAAAAGAAACGTATTTAAATTGGAATTTCAATGTTTTCATTCTATTGACTATAAGGCTTTAAGTGTTAAAATTTGATTAGGGGCAGTGTGACGGTAGCTCAGTGACAGAATTCTCCCCTGCCATGCCAGAGACCCGGGTTCGATTCCTGATGCCTGCCCATGCAAAAAAAAATTTTTTGATTATGGATTGAGCTATCATCATAGTTACTAGAAAGTAATTGATCAAACAACATAAAATGTTGCAAATTGTGATATATAATTATTAACAATAAAAGTTAAAGTGATAAGATGTTTGGAGATGCTTTTATACGTTTATATATCCATGTATGAATACCATTTATTGCAAGAAAAGCATCAATTCTGTTCTATTTTTGTTTTTGTAGATTTACATGCTGAAAACCTTGGTTCATAGATGAAAATGGAAGAAGTTTTGTTTTTATTGCAATGCCATTCATTTACACAAACTCCTTTAGGATAATACATACAAAACTGTACAATGATCTCTCATCAAAAATTATTTTTAATGACCTATCTGCTGACAGCTTAGTTAGGTCTTCCTTAAATTTTGTTGAAAACAAATAACTGGTAAAAGACTGATTAAAAAAATGTTAACCCAATAATTTGTCATTAACTTTCTTAAGTTTTTAGAGGTACCAAAAGTTTTACTAAGACTTATCAAACAGATGTTAACTTTACTTGTGATTTGTCCACTTATAGGCACCTTTTTATAGGGCTAAAATTGGATAAGCTGAGCTAAAACATCTCCTATGAAACTGGAATTGCAATTCCCCATAAGAGGCTGTGAACAATGGCCTATTTATTTATGGTAAAGTTTAATTTTCTAGATCATCTCAGTGCCTTTACAGATGACAGTTGGACACTTGAGAATTAATATACAGGGATTAGTAATTTCATTTCATGATTGAAAACAATTTCTATAATTACACATTTGACAGTTAGAACAATGTCCAAAAATCTGAGGAGGAAGTAATTCAAAATAAATGAAGGTATTTTTATAAACTTTAGGGCATCACATGCTAGATTGTATGTTGGAACAATTTGTCCTAAACCCATACATTAATAGATGTTCTCTTTTTGCAAGAGGACTTTAGTGTTCTTTGTGGAAATTAAATACAAAAAAAAAAAGGAGAAAAGATATGGCGGTCACATATGAATGGTTGTTAGGAAGTGCTATGTTTGTATTCCAATTATGCTAATCCAAACCTGAACAAAATGTGATCAAAGTGAACAAAGAAGTAGGTAAAAAATTAAAGTAGATTTTCAAAATCCAGTGATCTTTCAGAAAAAGTTTAATGAAATAATTTCTCCCATGAGCCTGAGTAAATAATAAAAAAAATGTAAAACTCTATCTACTTCTAATATATGCTTCTTTTACTCAAAGCTGTAACACTCATCTATTGGAAGAAACCACAAGAGTTTTCATTTCCTCCTGGAAGTGACACAAAATAGGCAACTGGCACTCATCAAAGTTGCTGTTTTCCCTGAGAATGGTGAAAATGCAGAGGATGAACTTGTAGAAGATGGAAGACCGAATATTCTTAATAGTATGATGGATAAAGAGATAAGGAATGGATCATTGCCTTGTTTCAGTTCTCATACCGAAAACAAGTGCATTTTTTGTGGTCTATTTAGTGCCACATTTTTCTCATTTTTATTAGTGATTATTCTGTTTGAAATGGCTCCAAAGTGTAGTGCTGTTTAGTGTTTCTGAGTGTAAGAAGACTGCAATGGGCTTTATGAAGAAAATATGTGTGTTAGACAGGCTTCATTCAGGCATGAGTTATAGACCTGTTGGATGTGAGTTCAATGTTAATGAATTAAGAATTCATATTAAATAAGGGTCTTTAAACAGAACCACACATAAAACAAAGTTATATATTGATCAATTGACTTAAATGCTGTGCCCAGAAGCTTGAAGGAACCTAGCATTGTATTTTTCTTAGGAGCAGTAACTTAGTATTCATTAATTTGGTGTTTGTGGTGATTTTCTAGAACTTAAACTACCATGGATAATGAAATTGACTGTATCCGAATTCAGAATGTCTTGACAAGGTCAGAATACCATGCTTTGACTTCAATGGAAATATTACAACATAGGGAACAATTCAAAACTCTATGTAAGTTTATGTGGCTTTAATTTTAAAAAGTTTCTCAAATGCCAGCATTTTGAACTGTCTGTTCCTGGAACATTTTCATACCCTAGGGCACTGAGGCAAAGTAAGATTCAGGTTGGCAAAGAAGTGTGTCCTTTTACAAAGCAGGAGAAGGTGGCTGTGAAAATGAAGGTGAGAAATGAGAACCAGAGGACATCTCTACCATGGATACATTTTCAGACATATTGATTTCAGGAAAGAGTGCATGTGGATATCAAAGATTTAGAAATTGACTGGCTTCAATTCTCCTTGGCCATATACCCCTTGCAAAGTATAAATGTATCCCCAGGGAGCACACACTTCAGTTTAAAACAACTTCTTGTTAAATGTAAATTTTCTTCTTTAATGTACCTGTATTAGTTTCCTATGGGTGCTGTAATGGATACCACCAACCTAAGGCTTAACACAACAGAAATGTATTTTCTCACAGTTCTGGAGGCTGGACATCTAAAATCAGTTTCAGTGAGCTGAAATTAAGATGCCAGTGGGACGGTGCGCTCTCCAAGGGTGCTCTCTCTGTGTCTCTTTCAGCCCCTGGTGGCCACGGGCATTTCTAGGCTTATGGCCACATTACGTCATCTCTTTCTCTGTAGTCACACTGCCTTAACTTTGTTGGTGTCAACCCCCTTTGCTTCTCTCTTATAAGACCACTTGTGATTGCTTTAGGGCCCACTGAGATAATCCAGGATAATCTGTCCATTTTTGATGGATCTGTCCACTTTGGGATCTTTAAGTGTATCTTCAAAGACCTTTTTTGATTTAAGTTAATATGTACAGATTCCAAGGATTGGGACCTGATGTCGTTGGGGGGGGGGTCACTATTTAGTCTACTGCAGTACTTAAATACTTTTGATCCACCTTATTTAATTAATTTTCTTTTATACTTGTAGCATCAAAATGGCATGTCCTGGGCGGGCCACAGTGGCTCAGCAGGCAAGAATGCTTGCCTGCCATGCCAGAGGACCCGGGTTCAATTCCTGGTGCCTGTCCATGTAAAAAAAAAAAATGGCATGTCCTGTAAGAGAATAACTGCTAGTCACATTAACTTCTCAGATTCCTGGAGAGGCAAGTCCCCTTGGGTTCTGGAATAATGCTGCTTGTCAGGCATTATTTTCACAATAGGTATGAATTTTGTTTAGTGCATGTGTGTGTGTGTGTGTACACACGTGTGTGTATATCTGTGTGTCTCATTATGTGTAAATTTAACATTGCCAATGAAAAATAGAAAGTGCTCTTTAAAATTTTGAGGCACAAAGGCATGTGAGTCACCCCCAAAATTTTTCATCAAGTTGCTATATCAGCTTCCATGAACACTTGGACACTAACCCATATTTCCTGGTGCCTAGCCCCCTTCTGTGTACTTCCTGAACCACTCCCTAATCTAGTAAACACCAGTAAATATCAGTGACCTCAGATGCCATGGGACCAATACCAGGACTCCTCTGGGATATTGCAACCATAGACATTTGATACCATTTGGCCTTGGAATCTGGGGGGTTGAGAGGTGTTCACAATATACAGACCACATATTTCAGAGACACCTCAATTCTCCAAGAAATGGAAGTGATAAAAATTAATGAAGCATCATTTGGGCAGGCAAGGCCTCTTATCAGCTAGGTAGGTCCACTGCATACCAGCAAAGCTCAGTAATGCTACCTGCAGCAACACACGCACAAACCCAACTCTAAATGATACATTCAAGTCACTTAGCATGCACATGTTAAAGGACTTCCAGATGTCCTCAAAGGCAGGCCCTCTGTTCTATAATCTGGGTCTCATCCACCATATGGGGCTGATTTGGTTGTCGTGATAGAGCAATGTGGGATAAAACACAGGCTGCTTTTTGAGGTCCCAAAGAGTTGGAAAATTATTTAAGGCCTCATCATTCATCAGTTTAGGGGTCCCTATGGCAAACATTTCCTGATTTCAGTGGGTTAAGGAGATACATAGGCACATGCTAAGGACAAACTTTTTATGCAGAATATAAATTATGATTTCAATACCCCAGAATGACCCCAGATAGTTTAGGGTCTTATAAAAATTATCAGCCTATGGCCAGAAGTTTGGGGCTAAACTGATGCTCTTATTTGCAAAGTTGTGATCAGAACCTTCAGAGTCCATTGATACTTAAAGGTTTATTTCATCACAAAGGAATCTACTTCTTTTCCTTCTGGTTGTAGCCGGAGGCCACTCTCTTGGCAAGGTCAGGGAGCAACAGAGGATCAGAGGAAATTAGAATCAAAGGGGCATTCAGAGAAGATCTATTTCAATGCTCCTATTTCCCAAATAAGAAAATAGACTCAGAGAGGTTAAGCAACTCATCCTCAATTCACAATTTAGAGACTACACCGCTAGATTTCTGGTTCAGTACACTTTCTGCTGCTATGGATGGCCTTTCTTTCTTTTTCTTTTCACTTTATTTTAGTAGCATATATACAACTTAAAATGTCCCCTTTTACCCACATTCAGATATATAATTGCATTTGCTATGTTGTGCAACTATCAACATCATCCATTACCAAAACTTTACCATCAGACCCAACAGATATGGGCATCTTCTTCAATGAGGCCGTCTTGATTTGGAAGCCAAAGCAAAGTCCACTGCATTGAAATATTCTGACCCCGAGCAAGGGCTGAGTTAGTCATGAGCTCTGGGAGGGAAACCCAGAGAAATCCATCACCAAAACCTCTGCTAGACAGACATTTTCTTTGCTAACTGCGAAGAGAGTTACAGTACTCTTCATGAAATTTCACCGTCAGTTTTCAAGGGAGAAAAATCAGAACTAAATTAAGATGGAACAACAGACACCAAAATAAAAGTCCGAATAAGAATGATTTTCTTGAATTCTTTTACAGAGAGGTTTTAAGCCTGTTTGTTATTAAAATATAACACACACGGAGTTTACATCCATGTGGGCAGATGCAAAATCCAATCCCTCCTCACGTGTATAAACAGACCCAGAGATAAGATACACAAAAAAAGAAATGGTTACCTGGACATCATTAAATACAGGCATTTTGGCAAATGTAAGCACAAACTGAGGCTTAATATTTATCTTATTCTTACTGTACCTCAGTTAGAAGCCATCAGTGTCATGAAATAACTTTCTGACCCATCTGCCTGCCTCCAGACTCTTATTTCTCTGGCCTATTTTTTCACATTTCTACCAGACTTCATGTCCTCAGTACCTCAGTCTTCCTCCCTCAAAAGCCATTAGTGGCTTCCTGTTGTCTGCTGAAGAATGACCAACCTTTATCTTATGGCATTCAAAGCCCAGCATTGCAATCGGCAAGTAGGTTTTAATTAGTGCACCAACTCTGATGGATTTTGTCCTCTCTGACTGGAGTATTGCATTGAAAAGGGATCTAAACTACATCTGAATTCAATGATGAATGTTGTGATTGATTGGGGATGCCTGCTGTGACTTTGGTGTCTGAACCTGGAAGCCCAAGGACACATATTTCCTATCGCTGCCCTACCCTCAGTGATTGAGTCGTCTATTGTTCAATCTTCATCTCTCATTTCATTATCCCAACTTTGTTCCGGCAACTCCAAAGTATCTTATGGCCAGTCAATAAAGGAGGATAAAAAGTGCAGCAATGTCTTCTTCATTAGATTGCCAAATATTTAAGAAGAGCTAATCTATTACAATGTTTTAAAATGGCTGCATCCATCCTCTCCATGCCATCCACATGCCTCTCCCTTAGTTTAGAGACTCATCAACTCTCACCTGGCCTATTTCACTATTCTCCTAACTGATCATTTTATTGCTCAGTTTACAAAGCTCCCCAAATTTTAGCCAGTGCTTTCCTTTTACAATATTACCTCTGCCTCACCTTCAAGTGCAACCTATATTTAAGATAAACTTCAACTATAAGCCCCTCAAGGACAGGGTCCATGTCTTATTCATCTTTGTATCTCACATTATCTATTCACATTGCTTACAATACTGTGGATATTACATATGTGTTTGAGTGAATGAATGAATGAATGAATGAAGAGCTGAGGATCTGGATTTCATCAGGCCTCCCCTGAATGTGAGAAGCACTGAAAGTATGTTGGAACCATATCACCGCATGACTGCAGCAGAGGGGGATATTGAGAATGGGGCCCACACAGAGACCCGTTCTCCAAGGGCAAAGTGAAGTTCTGGGAAAACGACCTGGCTCTGTAAGCCAGAAGTCTGAGTTCTGAAACCATGAGGCTGATGGTTTTGGTGGCAAAATGGGAAAGACCGTTACCTATATCTTGATGGTTCTGGTCTTAAATTAGGAACTGGAGGAGGCCTATGTCCACAAATGGAGTTGCACACTTTCAAGTTTAGGGATTTGGGGAAGACTTAGGAAAGAGAAAAACAGGGGAGGGCATGTGAATCAGGGAAGGAAGCTAGTGTCTGAAGATCTGTGATGTACCAGCTATGTACCAGGTTTCTCACAATCATCCCATTTATTCCTATTCAACCCTACAAGTAGACATAATCATCCCCACTTTACAGAATAAATTAGGCCTCATTAAGGAATGTGCTAAAAGATAAAGAAGTGACTGGAAAGCCAGGGTTTAAACCCAGGCCTCTCTGACTCCCAAATCTCTGCAATTTTTCCATTCTGCCACAGTAATTTTCTTTAAAGCAGTGGTTCCTACCCTTTATCCTTTGTGATATTTATGACAGATGATCTCACAAGGACACATGTCTATATGATAAGTGTGTCATGTGTAACTTTCCTTTTATCTTCCCTACTAAGCAAGGCATAACAGAATATGAGTATGGGATTATCATGGAAATAACTTTAAATTTATGTTAAAAAGCAAATGATTTTCAGATTCCATAACTACAATTAAAACTGATCATGAGATGGTAGGTATGAATGGAGCAAGACTGGAGATGGGAGGTTTAATTTGCTCAAATTACTTGCATCACCTATGTGTAAGGAGTTACCTTTTCAGAAGGAGCTTGGAAAATGCATTTTCCTACCATTAGAATCTATTAAGACACATGGGAAAAGAAAATACCACTGAATTCAGAACTCAGCCTGATAGAGTTGGTGCCCTGAATCAATATAAGTGGGAAATTAGTTGGACACAATCCACAGTTTGGGAGATTAGTGAGAGAAAAAGCTCCTTTGTGATAAATTGGAAGATAATTGTGGACTTAGAACAAAAGTCAGGGCTAGTTTTGTTGCAAAAATATAGTCAGACTCATGTGGGTTCTCTCTAAATCTAAATGAACAACTCTAGCCCATTTGAATTGATCTCTGCATCCTGTATGCAAACTTCTAGGGATTCAGTTGATTTCAGAAATAATAAAAACAAAAATGTGCTGGTCACATTTTCCTCCATATAGGACATTAGAATACAAGTGAAAATGGAAAAGAAAAGACTTGTTTATAAGAGAGAATTGTCTATGAACCTTCGACTATTTTTGCAATGTGTATCACACGAAAGCTAAGAGTGGATGTCACAGAGGCATTAAGACAAATCAGGAAGCAGAGTTCCACTGGGAACAGGATAATGAACCATATTCTGGGGACTTTTTTCTCGAAAGGCTTGGGTGAGATGTGAGAAAGACAAAATTTCTAGGGAAATAGCAAGGTAATAACATGGTTACTACAACAGACAATATTGGCTCCTAAATAAAATTATTCTCCCAACCACCTCCACCTGATTCCACTGTTGAGGCTGGAAAATCCAGGAACTCATGTCCACACTGTATTGGTTTGCTAATGCTGCCAAAATGCAATATAACAGAAATGGAATGGCTTTTAAAAAGGGAATGCATTAAATCGTGGCCTAGATTGTAAGCTCTTTTAGCATTCGCATTTATTCTGGAGTGGCAATTGTTATTTCTAGATTTTGAGAGGCTGTGCCATAAATGCATTATCTGGCATTTAGAGAAAAGAATGAAGCTGATCAGATCGGGATTAAGGTAATTCAGAAAACAAGAGTAAGGAAGACATTGTCTATGTTTTGAAAACTCATCTACTCTTTGAGACCAAAGGAAGAAAGTTTTATTTTGTCCAGAACCTAAATTTCCTGTAGCACATAATCTAACTCAACCTGTCTGGGTAGATCATTTAGACAAACCAAACACTGGGAGCCCAGACTGGGAATGAGGGCTTGTAATTCTGTACGGCTTAATGTAATGTCTAGGTACCATCCCAGAGTATGTTGAGCAGATAATTTAAAAGTATTGGAAAAGTCTCTTGAGGGATGGGAGGAAAAATATAGAACTCTTAAGTTTTACTATCAGGCAAACTCCTGACACCGTCTCAAACATTAGGGAGCCCCAAGTCAATTGGCCAAGACAATGACCTTGAGGCTTGCTCTTGTGAAGCTTATTTATGTAGCACAGAAAGTTAGCCTACCTAGAGTTATGCCTAAGAGTTACTTCCAGAAGACCACTTTTGTTGCTCAGATGGCCTCTCTCTCTAAGTCCAACTCTGAAAGTGAAATCATTACCCTCCTCACCAAATGGGTCATGACATCCAGGCGTGAAAATCTCCCTGGCAATATAAGATATGACTCTCAGGGATGAGCTTGACCTTGGCACTATGGGATTGACAATGCCTTCCTGATCAAAAGGGGGAAAAGAAGTGTAACAAATTAGGGATCAGTGGCTGAGAGAGTTCAAATAGAGTCGAGAGGATAATCTGGAGGATACTCTTATACAAGCTTCAGTTAAGACATTGCTACCTAATATAACTTGTCAAATCCCAACCAAAACCATTCTTTCCAACCCTAAAGAATGCCTAGGGCTTTATATGAGATTCTACAAAGATTGCAGCACTAGGATTACTTTCCAAACACCTACAACCTCTAGATGGGTTCCTAGATCAGATAAGTCCTGAAATGCAGAGGGGCCAGCCTCTCCAGAACATCAACTAGTTCTATCCTCCTATCCCATATTACCTAGAGAACCTTTAACATGAAGAAGTCAGAATGGACATAGCCCAAATACCCTTAAAGAGCGGGATAAAGAGCAAGGTGATGGTGGAGTATTACAGAAAAGTTATTTATTAAAATAAATGAGTGTGATTGCTGAATCATTATATTGATATTTCTTTTCGTCTCCACTGTCTTGGAGCAGCTAGCAGTAAAAACCTAAAATTGTCGAATTGTAACCCACACCAAACTTTGAAATCTGTTCTACAACTAATTGTTGCAGTGTGCTTTGAAATTTTATTGTTTTTTGCATATATGAGGAATGCATAGCTATGTAATGATACCGTGACCTATTGACTGTACACTTTGGATGATTACATGGTATGTGAACATGTCATATATATCAGTAAAATAGTGTTAAAATTTAAAAAAATAAAAAATAAGGAGAAAGATACAAGTTCTGGAGACAAATAAAGATACTGCATTTTTTGCATATTGAAAGTTTGTGCCAACCCTGGGTCAAGCAATTCTATCAGCACCATTTTTCCAACAGCATGTGCACACCTTTTATCTTTGTGTCCCATTTTAATTAAGGTGTGTACATTGTTTTTAAAATACAGAATATTATTGCATACTTAATAGAGTACAGTATCCTGTAAACATAACTTTTATTGCACTGGGAAACCAAAAAATATACATGTCTCATTTTATGCAATATTTGATTTATTGCAGTAGTCTGGAATGGAATTCACAATATCTCTGAGCTATGCTTCTATTCAGTATACCATGCTCTAAATAAATAAAGGGAGGGGGGATGTATTAAGTTGTAAGTTTACAGTTCTAAGGCAAAAAAAAATGTCCAAACTAAGGCATCCAGGAAAAGATACCTTGACTCAAGAAAGGTAGATGTCTGCCATGAGGGAAGGCATGTGACTGGTGTCTTTTGGTCCTTGTTTCCAGTTCCATTGCTTCCGATGCCAGTGGTTTCCCCTCTAAGCATCTGTGGGCCTTCTCTTAGCTCCTCTGGAGCAAAACTCTGGATTCTGCCTTGTTTAACATCTCATGGGAAGGCACCTGGTGATGTCTAATGGACTCTGCCCATGTGTAGGCATCTGCTTTCTCTTTTGGCAGTCCAAGCATCTCCAAACATCTGTGTCTCTGTTAGCTCTGAATCAACTGTTCTTCAAGCATCTGCAGATGAGGTTTCTCCAATATTCTTCCCCTTTTAAAGGACTTTAGTAAACTTATCACCTAAATGGATGGAGTGACATCTCCATCTAATCAAATGGCCACACTCAACTGGGTGTATCACATCTCCATGGAAACAATCCAATCAAAGTTTCCCACCCTAAACATAGGTCTGACATACAAGAATGGATCATGATTAAATCATGGCTTTTCTGGGGGTACATAATACTTTCAAACCAGCACACATGCCATCATAGGTTGCCATGTGAATCAGTTCTGGTCAGAGAAACATAGTCTTGGCATGTTAAATGAGAAAAGTAAATCCTAACTTGTTTAATCCAGTATTGGTCATGGGTCCTGGTTCTTGCATTTGAAAACTTTCCCCATTGGTATAGTTGCTTTGGTAGAAGACTTTAGTCTTTTTTTCCTAAATGACTTCATTAGGTCTAAATCCTTCATTAGGTCAATAATCAAAGGATAGAAAAGTGGTTCCTCTGACTCAGAATGATTGTGGGGCTGCTATGGAGTTTGACTTGTGGATTTGCTGACCTTTCATAGCCTTTCCTGTCTCCAAGGTACTGCTCAATCAAACCCCCTCAGGATCAAGGGCAGAGTGTCCATAAAGAAGTTGTCAGGGGATGCTGTACCAGAGAGCTGTGCTTATGGGATCTGTGCTTATCACCAGACTAATAATGTGTTTCACTCACGGTGGTCCTGGGATGCACTTTGAGATTCGAGATTATACCCATTTCTCAGGGTCAGAATGACATTTGCCTAATTTTTATATAAGCATATGATCTGTCTTTCCCATTGTCTTCTCTTTCCATTTACAATGTGCACAGGTATACGTTTATTATATATATATGTGTGTGTGTGTGTGTGTGTGTATGTTTAAATTATATAACTAATACACGAATATTTTCTCATTTAAAAAAATTAACATTTATTTATTTTTTTTTTGTCATTGAGTGTCTGCTCCGACTCCAAGACAGAGGTAATGACATAACATTTTTGGATACTCATAGATTTATATTCATGTGTTCATAAAAAATATGTATTAAGAAATTTGTATTTTTATTTTGGGGATGCATGCATTTATGTACTTAACTAAATGACATCAAAAAGTAATTTTGCTGCTCACTATTGCTTAAATTTTTTATAACTTAATACATCATATATCTTTCCATGCCCATGTATCTAAGACTTCACTATTCTATTGAACTGCTATGTAATGTGATGGTTTTAAAATGGATGGAGCCTAATTTTTTTTGAGGAAGCCTCTACTGAATCTTCAATGCCTGGCTCATAGTAGGTGCATAACAAGTGTTTTTGAGTGAATGAATAAATACAACCAGAATATTTTTGGAAACTACATAGGAAATCAAAAATAATAGCTGCTTCTGAAGGAAGTAACTGGGTGGCCATGGTTAGGATGAAGAGATTTCATTGTCTATCCCATTGCAATATATTACAAAATAGAATGCTATTACATTAGGTGTACATTGACTTAAAATTAGAAAGTATTTCTTCAACTGGCAATCACTATTACTCAAGCAAACAACTGGCTTATGAAATATTTAACATCACGAAAACGATTATGAAAAATGTTTCTGGTTTTAATTCATGTTATCTATTCGAGTAAGGTAAAGCATAAATGAATATACTTCAAACCGATGTGGATTGGCTGGATGAGCTAGATGTATATACTTTGTCCATTTTTCTATTACATTTTTTTATTAGGTTGCTGTCTCTCCTAATTGATTTGGAGGGAATTTTAAATATAAGTGATAGGAGCTGCAAATGTGTTTTCAATTGACTTCGCTTATTTACTTTTTTCCATGTATCAATTTGTGGTTATATGTAATCACATTTATCATTTTTAGGGATTTTTCTGCCATAGTTGGAAAGTTTTCTCTATTTTCATATTATAAATTTTTTTCTCGCTAATCTTGTAGTCATTTTTTTTTAGTTTAATTTTTTTACACTGAAAATCTTTGATCTTTCTGAAATTTACACTGGTATGGATATCAATCCAACTTTTTTTTTCCATAGGACTAATCAGTTATCTTAACACCATTTACTGAACAACCCATCTTTCCAACCGCTAATTTGATATGCCACCTTTATCATATATTAAATATTAATATATATTTGGGTTTATCACTCAGCTTTCTACCTTGTCTATTTGTCTATTTAAGAGTCAACACCACATTTTTATTACCACAGCTTTATAATGTGGTTCAAAATCTAGAAAGCCTATTTCTCCCTCATTTTTCTTTTTCAGAATCTTCCTACATATTCTTATTTGCTTATTTTTCCATATTTGCTTTAGATTCACTCTCTCTAGTTCTAAAACAACATCTTATGGTTTTTTTCTTCAAGGATTTTTTTATTGAGATATCATCTAAAGTGTGCCATCAATGGTTCACAGTTTCATTGTATAGTTGGTGCATTCATCATTACAATAGATTTTTGACATTTTCATTACTCCAAAAGCAGTAAAAATAAGAAATAAAAATAAAAATAAAAGTAAAAAAGAACACCCAAAACATCCCATAACCTCCAAACCCCCTTTTGTTTGTTTGTTTATTTATTTTTTCTTACTCATCTGTCCATACACTAGAAAACCAAGTGTCAGTCACAAGGTTTTCACACTCACACCTTAAAAGCTCTATAATCATTCAATCATCTTCAAGAATCAAGGCTATCGGATTACAGGTCACCAGTTTCAGAAATTTCCCTTTAGTTACTCCAATACACCAAAAATTGAAAGGGGTTATCCATATACTATATAAGAATAACCTCCAGAAGGACCTCTCAACTCTATGTGAAATCTCTCAGCCTCTGAAACTTTATTTTGTTCCATTTCTCTTCTCCTTTCTGGTCAAGAAGATTTTCTCATTCCAATGATGCCAGGGCCAGGTTCGTCCCTGAGAGTCCTGTCCCACATTGCCAGGGAGATGTACACCTCTGGGAGCCATGTCCTATGTAGGGGGGAGGGCGTGACATCACATGCAGAGTTGGCTTAGAGAGAGAGAGGCCACATCTGAGCAACAAAAGAGGTTCTCTGGGGTTGACTCTTAGGTATAATTATAAGTAGGCTTAGCTTCTCCTTTGCAGGAATAAGTTTCATAATGGCAGGTCCCAAGATTGAGGGCCTGGCCTATTAAATTGGTAGTCCCCGATGCTTGTGAGAAGATCAGGTCTTCCCCAGGTGGGGAAGTTTAATATTTCCACATTTTTGCCAGTCTCTCCAGGGGGCTTTGCAAATACTTTTTTATTTTCTTCACAGACTACTCTGGAATGTATCCAGACATCACACCAACCTGTACAAACCAACAAGATCTCACTCCCTAGTCATGGTTCCATGTATTACGGTGTTCAAATAAACTTACCGTACAAGTTAAATTAGATAGTGTGCTACAGAAACCATAAATTTTGCACCAAATAAACATCGCTTCCTTTAGTCTCACGCAGAAGTTGAAGTTTTAAAATACAGTCAACATCATCATTTACCTTTTAAAGGACTGATTTACCTTAGTCCTATCCAGATTTGAGTTTACTTAATTTTATAAATTGCTATAAGGAAAATTGCATTTTATAAAATTAATTCTCCATTTTAAAGGCTATGGCCTACCTTTACATTTGTTTAGATTTTCTTCTTCATTTCTCAGTAACGTTTTACATTTTTCTTTAGTTTTGTTTCTAGGTACTATATCTTCTCAGTTGCTATAGCGATTGGGGTCGTTTATATCTTTTAAATTTTGTTCATGTGTATTACGTGGCAAAGATGAAAAAGTCTAACAACATCAACGATTGGCAGGAGGCCGCTCAACTGAAACGTTCGTATATTGCTAAAGGGAGTTTGGTGATGAGGCTCTTTCAAAACACCGCTTGGCTGTTTTTAAATCTTAAGCATAGTTTGACTGTACTTGACCCAGAAATTCTACATTAGGTATATATACCCCAGAGAAATCAGCACCTACATTCCCCAAAACAGATGCACAAAATAAATGCTCAAAGCAGCTTTATTATAATAAACCAAACTGTCAGCAACCCAAACACCCATCATCAGGAGAATGGAGAAGTAAACTGTGATGTGTTTCTACAATGAAGTCTACTCAATAATAAGAAGTCATGAATTCCTGATACCCGGCAGCATGGGTGAAACTCACTATGTTGTGTTGGCTGAAAGAAGCCAAATACAAGAGTATGTGCTGTGTGATTTCTGGACAGGCAACACTAATCCACGGTGATCAAAATCAGGACTGTGGTGACTGCAAAAGGACACAGGGAACTTTCCTGGGGGATGGAAATGTTTTACATCTTGCTCTGGCTGGTGCTAACTTGCATTTGACTGTTTGTACATTACTTCAATTTAAGAAAAAAAAAAAAAAAAAAAAAAAACAGACCAAAGAAGAAAAAAAGAATCTCTGGCAGTAGCTAGAGTTTGGGTTCATACCCACTTCTCTTTGGTTGCAGTCATGTCTTCCCATTTCAGAGGCTTCCCAGAGATCACCCTTGGCACTTCTTATAAGTGTCATATCATCATAAATCCATTCAATCTAACCACAGCTTACTGCTCCCGAGTCCTCAGAAGGAGGAATGGCTAGTGATGGATGTCACTCAACCGTACCGCCACCCGAGAAGCTGACCTGAACTCCAAGGCTGCAGGATACAGGGGTGCATCCAAAAGCCACTGCCATGCACTTTACCTAAAATTAAATGCCAAGGAGCAATAATGGGGCTTTTATGCTTTATGGCTGTTTTCCTTGCTATTAAATCTCAGATAGGCTGTTTGCTTTAGCATCCTTAGTTCAGGCTGCTTTGAAAACCATAGGGGGAAAAGTTCAGCAGCACAGCCCAGCAATGCGGAGAGCTCCTATTTGGTTTTCCTTCTGTAAATATTTGTGCTCTCTCAGGCTAAGGAGTGGCCTGTGCAATAGAATGAAATATCCCCATTTATATCCTCCAGGTGCAGGGAAAGCCTGACCCCTTACCTTGCCCCTGCAATGACCTCAACCCCACTCCTGTCGACCACCCGCTAGTCTGCCCCTTCTGTAGGCTGGTGATCACCTCCTCAGGCTGACTGCTGAACCGCTGAAGATGAACCCGAAATTGCATGGTTTCTGCAACCCAGTTTTTTTCAGCCAAAAGGTGGAGGTTACGTTAAGTTTTCATTGCTGCCTTTAAGCTCGTTAATGAAAAGATGGAAAACAATATTGACAGCAGTGAAGCCCATAAATTGTCCAGAAATGAAGGCTGATTTATTACAGAAATGAAACAGCAGACAAATGAAGAAATAAAATACGTAATAAGGCTACTCATAGAAGGAAAATTGTCTAAGTCTTAAAGAAATCGTGTTTCTTTTTCTATTGGTTCCATTCATCTGGGTTTTCAGATTTCTGCATCTTGCTAGAAAACAGTGATCTGTATGTTAATCCAAGGTAAAGGGTTAGAGCTGAAACTGCTGAACCTGTCTGCACAGTTATCTCTCACTGCTAACCCCAATTTACTTATAGCTAAGGGAATTTTGTTAATTCATTCAATCAGTGTTTATAGAACTGCCTGATATTCCATATACTTGATTTATTCATTCACCTTTTTAAACTTTCAATTTTACATTTCTATAAGTTCACTTCCTTTTTCATTTTCTTAAATTCTTGTTATGCTAACTCCTGTCAAAGCTCTGATGCCCCGTATATTTCTAGGTTACTCTTACATAAATTGTCCTTTCTAACTTATGATGAGAAGCAAATAAAGTAATCTCAGTCAAAACATATAAAATGTTTTTTATTTAAAAAAATGAAAAGTCTCAAACTTTTAATGTAAAATATCAGAAAAGTTAATTCATCTTTGTAACTGTAAGAATGAGCTCTTAAAAATAGAAACAATGCAAAAATAGAGAAGAGGAACCAATGTGAGATCATAAATTTTGCAAGTAAGAAAAAATATGATTGTTCAATTGTAAAATGCAGTGAAGGCTATAAACTGCAGATAGAATTTTCTAAATTCTTATTGTTAGACCTCAAAAATTCCCTCCAAAAATCTAAAAAGAAATATCATAGGCTACAATTTCATATCACTTTGCAATAAAATTAGACATGAGTAACAAAAGGATAAAGAAAAAAATTGAAAACACTTAAAACTTTGAAAATATTTTCTTAAATCTTGCTTCTCCAGCCACTGAGTCTCTCCTTTGGAGTTCACTCAGATCCTTCATTGGAGCTGCCAGCTTCACAGCCTGCCCTACGGATTTCGGATTCTTCCATTCCCACGGTTGTGTGATTCACCTTTATAAATCTCATATTTACAGATCTCTCCTGTCTGTTCTGTTTCTCTAGAGAACCCTGACTAACCCATCGGGTAACTGACAAGGTTGACCAAGGGAAGAGTGGTAGCTGGGGTGGGAAGTGCTCAGATTTGGGACTTATTTTGAAAATTGAGATGCCAAGATTTGCAGG
This sequence comes from Myrmecophaga tridactyla, assembly GCA_004026745.1. Lineage (NCBI taxonomy): Eukaryota > Metazoa > Chordata > Mammalia > Pilosa > Myrmecophagidae > Myrmecophaga > Myrmecophaga tridactyla. The sequence goes on from PVIY010005610.1 coordinate 47,950, forward strand.
GGAATTGGAAGTAGGTATGAGAAGAAAAATTGCAAAGAGGACCCAGTGTGGTGTTTTTCAGCTGAGCAATTGGAAATATTTAATTCAAGCAGTCATTTGGCTAGTGATTGATTTCTATTGAATAAAAATGATCAGTCACTAAGACATCCTCTTTTCCTCTTCAGCTTTTCTTCTTAAAGTGTCTTCTGTGCATATGGAAGGATGGGTGTGTGATTTATGGATTCTGCAGCCTGAGGGTAGAAGGGATGGATGCTGGCTGGTCCTGGGGTACAAGTTGGCTGCCACTTACAGCTCCCTGGTGAGACATCGACTTGTCTGCCTGGTTTGTGGGAAGCCACCTGGTCTCTGATGCTGTAGCCTTCACCATCTGCTCTTTTAAGTGCAATGTGCTCTGTCTTGCAGATACAGTCTCAACTTACACTTCACTGTCTCCAAGACCTAGTGCTTCTGCCTGGACCTCCTTCTGCCCCCACCTCCCCGAACTTTTATTGTGGGTATACATTGCCCCATCCTGGCTCTTATGGAAGGCCTCCTGGTTCTCAACCTAGTAACCATGCCACTGGGGAACCAAGAACAATGCAGAATGCTATATTCAGGGATCCCTTTCAGACCAAATCAAGTGGTACCCTGAGTTGGTGTGAGCAGTTTAGAATCACACACTGGAGGCAGGGCAAGAAGCATCTTTCTTTGGTTTTGCCCACAATGGGTCCAACCATCCCCATTTCTCTGAATGAGAGTTTGAATAAGGGAAAGTAGGTGGCACATCCAACTGCATCCTTTTTTATCCTGGAAAGTTCTCCCAGGGGCTGGAAAGGTATAATCTATTCCATCTTCTTCTGCAAGTAAGGACCGCTTATTCTAAATATTCAGGGGTTAGCTTTCGAAGCCCAGCATTTTATAATAGGGAGAGTGAGGAATTTAGAATATCTATTCTTCAGAGAAAGACATGTCTTGCAAATCTATTGTCTTGCTGCAAAATTTCTTCAATGCCAGAGGCTGAATGTTGTTATAGTCATTCCATCTGAATTCCTTTTGCAACAACTCTTAATGACCTTCCAAGCAAGTGGGAAACTTCAAGAAGATTTGGATGAATGTTATGTTTTAAAAAGGCAACATAGTAAAGCTCATTAATTAATTGCAAAAGATCATACAATTATACTTTATTACTAAACAAGAAGAGTTAAAATTAAAGAAGCATTCAACAAAGGGAAAGAGAAAAATAGCACAAAAGGAATGAACAAGCCACAGAAAGCAAAAGAAAGGGAATTGTATTAGCTAGAGTTGTCTTGAGAAACAGAATCAGCAGGAGAAATCTGTAAATATAAAATTTATAAAAGTGTCTCACACAACCATGGGATTTAAGAATCCAAGATCTGTAGGGCAGGCTGGAAGCTGGCAGCTCCAATGCAGGACTCTCAGGAGAGGCTGGCTGGCTGAAGCAGGAAGAGTGGTTGTCTCTTCTGAATCCTCCTTAAAAGTCTTCCAGTGATTAGATTAAGCATCATTCATTGCAGAAGACATCCCCTTAGCTGACTGCAGATGCAATCAGCTGTGGAGGCAGCCAACATGATCATGATTTAAGTCTCTGAAATGTCCTCAGAGCAACAGACAGGCCAGTGCTTACTCAACCAGACAACTGGGCACCACCACCTGGCCAGGTTGACACAGGAATCTGACCATGTGTCCTGTACGACCATGACAGGAATAATAGAACTAAAAGCAGATATTAATATAATAGAAAAAAGTATAATCGCTAAATTAATCAGATAGCTAGTCTTTAAAAGAAATGATAAAAACAGATAACATTAAGTTGGTGCCAATGAAAAAAGTAGAAAATATATCCAATGGTATGAAGGAGAAAGGATTTATAAACAGATATTAAGAAAAATTAAATGTATACAGAGGAAGTAATGTAACACTTTATGATAATAAATGTGAAGAGGTTGATGAAATGTTCAAATTTCTAGGGGAGTGTGAACTGCTAAAATAAAAATAAAGTAATAATAAGAAAATCTGAAAATACACAGGAAAAAGAGAAAAAAATTATGAAAAACATCTACCTGTTAAAATGGGGCTAAACTGTTTTACAGGTAAGTCTCTTGATTTTTATTGAAGTTCTGTCATAAAATATGCTAAATATTTAGAAAATGCATGGAAAGCTTTCATATCTCTTACCCAAAAGCCTAGCAAATGGATAAAAATAGATCACAGAGACAGATATGTAAAAAAGAGTCAAAATTGTGAATAAAATGCTAGCAATTATATATAGCAATGTATTAAAAGCACAATCATGTTTGATCAAATAGGATTTATCATGAGACTACAAAGATAGTTAAATATTAAGAAAACTATTTAAGAAATCTATGATAATGGCATTTTATAATCCTCTATATGAATATCAAAGTGTAATAAGATCTGCATCTACTGATAAAGACTCTTTGTAAACTACAGACACTTTCTTAATATCACATCCCAAACACTGTCACTTATAATAGTGATGCACTAGAAATATTCTCCTTAAAGTCAGAAGCTAGATAAGGAATGTCTGAGATGACCAATTTCCTTAATATTGTCCTGGAAGTTTTTTGAATTTAATTAAATGAGAAAACTGTAATAGAAGAAGGTGTAACTATTGGAAATAAGGGGAAGAGTTATGATCTGTTGAAAACAGGATTGCATACTTGAGCAATTCAAAATGAAATTAAAATCACCTGGAGCTAATATAAATGAATTCAGAAGGTGGCTGGTGTACTGGTTTGCAAAGGTTTATGTACCCTAGAAAAGCCATGTTTTAATCCTAATCAATCTTGTGGGAGCAACAGTTTCTTCTAATTCCTATTCGGTACTGTATGTTTGAAATTTTAATTAGATCACCTCCCTGGAGATGTGATTCAATCAAGAGTGGTTGTTAAACAGGATTAGGTGGAGATATGTCTCCACCCATTCTAGGTGGGTCTTGATTAATTTACTGGAATCCTATAAAAGAGGAAACATTTTGGAGAAACCTGAGAATCTGAGAGAGCAGAGAACTTCAGAGCCAAGAGAAAGCCACAACAGAGAATGCCATAGAACCATGAAGCAGAGAGTTCACCAGCCAGTGACTTTTGGAGATGAAGAAGGAAGATGCCTCTCGGGCAGCTGGAGAGGAAGCTAACAGATGACGCCGTGTTTGCCACATGCCTTTCCACTTGAGAGAGAAACTTCATCGGCCTACTTGAATCAAAGTATTTTTCCCTGGCTCTTCATTTGGGGTAGTTGCACTTGTTCTCTAAACCTGCCATGACAATATGATAGTCACTAGCCATGCTTGGTTACCAGGCACTTGAAGTATGGTTGGTCTAAATTGAGATGTGCTGTAAATATGAAATACACACTGGGGTTCAAAGACTTATGTGCTGGTCTGAATCTGTGTGGACCCCAGAAAAACCATGCCCTTTGATTCTCATTAAATATTGCTGGGTGGAGCATTTTGATTGTTTCCATGAAGATGTGACCCACCCAATTGTGGGTGGTAACTTTTGATTAGATGATGTCCATGGAGGTATGTCTCCACCCACTGAAGGCGGAGTTGCTTACCGGAATCCTTTAAAAGAGGAAACATTTTGTAGAGAGGCCCTTTTTGTAGAGCCACGTGAAAGCCAGCAGACGCCGCCATATTCGCCATGTGCCCTTCCAGCTAAGAGAGAAACCCTGAACTTCATCAGCCTTCTTGAATCAAGGTATCTTTCCTTGGATGCCTTAGATTGGACATGTCTATAGACTTGTTTTAATTGGGACATTTTCTCGGCCTTAGAACTGTAAACCAGCAACTCATAAATTCTCCCTTTTAAAAGCCACTCTGTTTCTGGTATATTGCACTCCAGCAGCTAGCAAACTAGAACAACTTCTTACAGAAAAAGAGTGTTAAATATCTCAATACTTTTTTTAGATTTTTAAAAACATTTTTATTGTAAAATATTGCATATATACAAAGCAAAGAAAGTAGAAGCAATAATTTTCAAAGTACACTTCAACAAGTAGTTATAGAACAGCTTTCAGAGTTTATTATGGGTTATCATTCCACTGTCTCAGATTTTTCCTTCTAGCTACTCTAAAATACTGGTAGCTAGAAGAAATATTAATATAGTGATTTAGCAGCCATACTCATTTGTTAAATCTTATTTTCTCTGTTATATCTCCTCCTCCTACTTTGATCCTTCTCCTAACCTATAAGGATCTTTAGGCAATGCCTACTCTGACTTTTTCATGTTGAGAAGGGGTGTCAGCTAAAGTATAGGGGGATGTAATTAATTGATAATCTTGGAGAGACTGGTCCCTCTGGGTATCTGACCTAGGAACCATCTAGAAATTTTAGGTTCCAGGAAAGCAAACTTAGTGAATAAAACATTTATAGCATCTCAGTTTGAGCCCTAAGTGTTCTTAAAAATTACCAAGAGTGATGTTGGTTGGGATTTAGCAAACCATGGCAATTAGCACTAGCTGAAGCTTGTATAAGAGCAGCCTCCAGCACAGCCTCTTGATGCTATTTGATCTCTCTTAGCCACTGATGTCTTATTTTATTACACTTCTCCCCCCGTTTTGGTCAGGAAGGTGTTGTGCATCCCATGGTGCCAGGGCCAGGCTCATCCCTGGAAGTCATGCCCCATGTTGCCAGAGAGATTTTCACCCCTGGATGTCATGTCCCACGTAGTGGGGACGCAGTGATTTTCCTTGAAGAGTTGGGCTTAAAGAGGGGGATGGGAACATTTAATAGTTCTTTTTTTTCCTTCAGACCCTCAACTCTACCACTACTTTTTAATTATCAACCCACCATAGTCTGAGATGTATCCAGGTATTATATTACCATTCTGGACTCATAGGGTTTGGGTTGTTTAAATGAGCTATCTAGACAGGCTGATTTAGATCGTGTGTTATAGAAAATGTAGGTTCTAGACACAATAGACCTCTCTACCTTTGGTCTCATTCAGTAGGTGAAGGCTTGGTGCATACACTGTCATCGTTTACCCTGTATTATGATTTACCTTAGTCCCAACCAGATAGGCTTCGTTTTTAACTCTAATTGAAGCCTGATCACTGTTTCAGTTACTTTAACTGTTATTGTATATGGCTGTGCTAACTTTCAGGGCTCCAGCATTCCATTTCTGGGTCTTAGGTATCACAGCATTACTCAAAGTTTCAGGGAAATACCAGCTGATACACATATAGCTCAATGTCTCAGAATCTAGAAATACATTCACAACTTCAGACTAAGTGTGGCTGCTATAAGGGTTTAAAATCTAGGCTCCAATTTTCTTACAAGTATTTTCTGAAAGAGATCTTAGCATTTTTGTTTCTGGCTTATTTTGCAAAACACATTGTTCCCAAGCTTTATTCAGTTCGTTGCATACCTCTCGACATCCTTTTGGTAGCTGCACTATATTCCATCACATAATTGCATCATGGTTCACCATTCTGCTGTAGGCTGTTGAGATTTTGATTATAAATAAATTTGGGTAGAATTGACATCTTAATGACATTCAACCATCCAATCCATAAGCATATAATGTCTTTTCATCTGTTTACGTAATTTTTAAAATTTCTTTTAGCAGTGTTTTGTAGTTTTCTGTGTGCAAGTTCTTGACATCCCTGGTTAGGTTTATTCCTAGATACCTGATTCTTTTGGTCACTATTTTGAATGGATTTTTTTTCCTGAATTGTTTCCTCAGATAGGTCCTTGTTTGTGTACCTAGGGCTCTATCTGAGATCCTACGTAAGGTGCATGTACTAAGTTTACTTTTCAGAAACCTAAAACCTCCAGATGGTTACCAGGCCAGATAAGTCCTGAGACCCAGAGCTGCCAGTCTCTAAGAGCATCAACTAGTTCCATCCCCCTACCCCATATTGTCACTATACCTTTTCAACATGAAGAAGTTTTGTACATCGATTTTGTATCCCACCACTTTGCTGAATTTGTTTATTAGCTCAGATAGTGTTGATATGCAGATTTCTTAGGGTTTTCTAAGTATAGAATCATGCCATCTGCAAATAATGAAAGCTTTACTTCTTTCTTTCCTATTTGGATGCCTTTTATTTCTTTCTCCTGTCTAATCATTCCAGCTAGAACTTCTAGTACAATGCCCATCTTAGTAACTTTTATAAACTGATCACATGTTGAAATGATGATACTTTGGATATATTTGGCTAAAGAAAACATATTATTAAAGTCAATTTTACCAGCTTCTTTTCACCTTTTTAAAAAATGTGGTTGTAAAAATTTTAAATAGCATATATGACTTACCTTTGTGTATTGCATCATATTTTTATTAGACAGTGCTACCCTCACCCCTGAATGGTAGGTTGAATTATGCACCCTGGAATAAAAGGTTCTTAATCTTTTTTCTGTTCCATTGTAAATAAGATCTTTTGAAGACATTATTTTTAGCCTAAGGGGTGGTTCACTGGATCAGAATGGGATTCATCCTGTTACTGGAGGACTTAGAAAGAGAAAGACTCAAGGAAGCATTGCAAGCTGAAAATCAGTGGAAAGTAGAAGAGAAAGAAGAGGACATCACCATGTGATAAGAAAACTAAGGAACCTAAGGTTGGCCAACTGGCCAGAATGTTTCCCATGAGGAAATACCCCTTCTAGTCTTGGAAACTGTGAGCCAATAAGGTCCTGTTTGTTAAGCCAAAATCAGTTTGTGGTATTTGTGATACTGGAAACTAAGGCACCCTGCAACCTTCACCTCCCATCCATCTCCATCATTGGCACCTGCACCCACGTGTTCAGATAATAACTCAAAGACGCTCCTCAATGTTTGCAGATGTAGGAGGTTCTCTTTCTTCCCTTGGTGAGTGCTTTGGAGCATGGGTTCCCTCCCTCCCTTCTTCTCTCTCTCTCTCTCTTTTTTACTGTGAAATATATATAAAAAAGCAATAAATTTCAAAGTACATTTTAACAAACAGTGATAGAACAGATTTCAAAGTTTGGGATGGGTTATAATTCCACAATTTCAGGTTTTTCCTTCTAGCTGCTCCAAGACACTGGAGACTGAAAGAAATATCAATGCAGTGATTCAGCAGTCATACTCATTTGTTAAATCCCATCTTCTCTGCTATAACTCCTCCTTCTCCTTTGATCCTTCTCCCAATCTTTAGGGATATTTGGGCTATGCCCATTCTACCTTCTTCATGTTGAAAAGAAGTGTCAACAATATGGGGTAGTGGGATGGAACTAGTTGATGCTCTTGGAGAGACTGGAACCTTTGAATTTCAGCATTTATCTGGCCTGGAAACCATCTGGGGGTTTTAGGTTCCTGAAAAGCAAATTAGTGTGTGCAACTTACATAGGATCTCAGATAGAGCCCTAGGTTTTCTTTAAGGCTAATAAGAATCATGTTGATGGAGGTTTGGCAAACTGTGGCAATTAGCAATATCTAGCTGAAGCTTGCTTAAGAGTAGCCTCCAGACCTGCCTCTATTTGAACTCTCTTAGCCACTGATATTTATTTTGTTACATTTCTTTCCCTCCTTTTGGTCAGGAAGATGTTGTTGATCCCACCGTGCCAGGGCCAGGCTTACCCCTGGGAGTCATGTCCCACATTGCCAGGGAGACTTTCACCCCTGGATGTCATATCCCATATCGAGGGGAGAGTAATGATTTTCCTTGCAGAGTTCCCTCACTTTTTTTTTTTTCCCTTGATGGTCATTTCCTTTTATTTTTAAGAGGTGGGAAGCATGAACAAAATGACTTAGATGTTTGTTTTCAGCTGTCATCCTACCAGATGTTCTTTGAATCAGCAATATTAGGAACAAAAGTTTGGGCAGCACATTAAGAGCTTAAAGTAAATAAAAAACAGTTCAGGAATTATTTTAATATGTCAACTCCCCTAATAATTTTTGAAGATGGAAACATCAAAAGTTTTGATTTTTTTCCCTTTTTAAATTTTTCTCTAAATGTTTCAGTGCCAAGCAGAGATGGTGTGTGCCAAGATTTGGTGAAAAGGACTTTTTATTGCAAAGTTATTAGCTCTGAGAATTTGGTTTTAATAAAGAGTTCACATGACCTTCCATGTAACATTGGGAATGTGCTATTTTAGCAATGACCCTACCTGCGCTCTAGGGCACAACTAATGAGAATCTCTATAACAGGGGAAAGAAAACAATTGAGAATTTACAGACTCAATCTCCTTGTAATAATATAATGACTTCAAAATACAAGCAGGTTCCTAGGCTTTATTGGAAACTCATTTAACAGTTGTCAGTTTTATGAAGAGAAGTATCTATTCTGTTTCTCCAAAAGCATCAGAGCACGTAAACGTAAGGTGATCTTTTTTCTTTGATAGCCGCAGTGGCTAAATCTAGAAAACAATTCTAACGTCCATTACTGCATAACCAGAAGATTGTAATGCTAGACATGGCTAGGCTTAATTTCTTTGTACAAACCTTTCACAGTGTGCAAATCATTGCTCCTTTTCTGGTGGTTATCATGTTTGAGTAGCCCCTACCCTCAGAAATGCAGTTAGTTTAATTATATCCCCTATTAAAGGCAGTTTAGTCATTCAAAATACATTTTTAAAGGTTTCCAATGAGAAGCCCAAAAAGAAAAAAAAATCTTTTAACCATAATTTAGTAATTCTCCAACCTTGATTTTTGGCTTTCCTTGCTGTGTAAGTGGCCATATATTTTATAAGCCTTGCTAATTTGCTGTTAAATTTGCTATTTATATGATCCTGGATGATTTGTTGGACTTCATTGAACAGAAAAGATTTTTATTAGCAGGCAGGGCTTTAAAAGAGGTGGTTTTTTTCACACCATCAAGGCCACTTTCTCAACTTATTGACAGTTTTATGAGTGTAGCTCGATAAAGAACAGTTTCCTGTATCCAAAAGCATTTTGCATTCCATGGGGCAAAAACTCGGACTTTTAATTAGGATATAAGAGCCTTCCTTTCTCTCTTGACTTTCCCTGGGGGCACAGAGTAGTAACACTTGCATTTAGATAGTTAATCACTTTTCCAGACTTCAGTGCACTAAAATTAGGGAGGTGTTTAGGTGAAATGTTTAGGTGGCTTGGGGCCAGCCCAGGATTGTATTTAGTTCTGCACATCTGCATTTTGTATACATACACACGTGGTTTTGCTTTTCCAATTAATTGAGGGTATTTTGCCTACTATGAACACTGTCAAAAGATCTCTGTTTAAAATCTTAGTTGAGCCAGTATTTGATATTTTTCAAAAGAGAATAAAATGTACTCTGGACTTTTCCCGTATGATATTGCTTTTTTGCATTGTGCACAAAAATTGTCATTCCTTCACTTTTTTCCTGACTTCACTATCAAGCATGTTTATAAGAGTTTTAAAGTTTTATACACTTTTAAAAAGTGTTTTTTATTGTTATAATCCTATCCAGTAAATTGTTTCTTTTTTCAACGTGGTGTGAGGGTTTTGATTGTGAAAACAATGAGAAGCCAACCTGTCAATGAACATTTGGTGGCTCTAAGTTGGAGTCCTGGTTGGTACATTTTTGCTGATATTTGCAGTATCAATTGCTTGTGAAACACAAGCCTCCATAATGTGTCAGTTGTCTACATCTGGTCCCTTGCTTGGACTTCGCAGAAATTCACAATCAACAGTCAGACTAAATGGGCTTCTGCCGAGGGGATGGAGAAGCATAATTTTAAAGTGTCTTGCCTGGTGGTATTAAGCTAATAACAAAGTCTCTAGGACCATCTGAAAACCTATTCACTTATTTGAGTAAACTGTAGAGTTTTGATATGATGATGCTCCACAGCATATGTTAGTGGCCCACTTTTTGTTTATTTTGCAATCTTAACGATATGACCTATTGCTTGACTCAAAAAAAAGAGCAACATCTAATTAAAACTGAAAGGAAAACTAAACAAAGAGCATGAATTTTTATCCATGATTCAAATATCTGGAAGTTTATCAACTCTGGTGATAAACTTCAGCCAAATCTCACTCTGTTTGGGACTATGAAATAAAGGGCTACAGTGCTGATCTCAAGTTTTCAGAATCTAGATTTCCTTATTTTAATCTCTATCTTGTCCTCAATGAACACATAGACGCGCACCATTTGTGAACACCTAGTCAATTTGCAAATACCAACAAAACCCAAACTAACTCAGGATAGCTTGTTCCAAGTGCCACTTGCTTAGGATGTGCTGACCCCTTCCTCGCAGTGAAGGGCAAAGCCACAGAATGCAGTCAACACTTGCTCATTTCTCAGTTGAGGCTTTGCTGTATCAATACTTTGCATACAGCTTCTAGAATGCCAATATTTGCAGCTGAAGGCAACTAATGCTGTTTTAGCTTATTTGTTTCTTTAACATATTGCAGTGAAAATTGCAGCTATCATCTAATCTGTGAGATATAAATACTTTCTTTATGAGCTACTTTATACTGTTAACCGCATACACTGAACTCTAGCATCTCTGGGGAAACACACGCTACTGCTGTATTCCTGCTTGAAATTGATAGGAGAGTAAAACGGAGTTTTAATTCCTCAGTTTCTATCCTCATGACTCTGGCAATTATATATATTTTTCTAAAACAACCTAGGCAACTGCTCTGTTTGCTCTCTTTTTGACAACTGGCTTTCTGGTGTTTCTTTCACTGCTAAAGGCTCACTCTCTCACCTGTCAGATATCTTGATCCAGTGATCCAGGGGAAAGCAAATCACCCTAGGAGCTGGAGAGCCTCTTGTTACTTCTGCCCCTGATTATCTGTGAAAACCTGGCCATATGGCTTCACTTTTCCAGGCCTTAATTTCTTTTTCTGCCCAGTGAATGGGTGAGAGCAAACATTCTCTGAGGCACTTCCCAAAAGGCTGCTTTGCACTCTGGAATTCTTGGTCCAGAAATATACCTCAAGGAACGACATATCTTGGTTAGTTTCAAAGCTTCATTTTCTTCTTTTTTACTGACACTTCCTTATTGTATTTGATGTGTGAAATGTTCTGGAATTGGTTTTTAAGATTCCATCTATGCCATGTAGAAAATCCCAAAGAATGGACCAAAAAGCTCCTGGAACTTTTAAAGCAATTTTAGGAAGGTTGCAAGATACAAAATTAACATATAAAAATCCATTGTTTTCCATTACACCAGTAATGGAAATAATTAGAATCTGAAATTAAAAACACAACACTATTTATACTAGCACCAAAAACATGAAATACTTGGGTATAAATCTAAGAAAATATAAACAAGATCTATATGAGGAAAAAAATCAAAGAATATCTAATCAAAGAGATTTTTCAAGTTCATGGAATGGGAGACCTTTTAGAGTTCATTGAGCAACTTGGATGTGTGTGTATTTATGTCATTCCTTAAATTTGGCAAGTTTTTAGCCAATATTTCTTTGAATATTCTCACTTCCCCTTTCTCTCTTCTTTTTCTGGGGCTTCTACAATGTATATATTGTTATATTTTATGGTGTCCTACAGGTTCCTTAGCCTCGGCTTACTTTTCTTCATTCTTTCTGCTCCTCAGACCAGATTATTTTAATTGTCTTATTTTGTATTTCTCTGATTCTTCTGCCTGCTCTGATCTGATGAACCTCTCTAGGGAATTTTAAATTCCCATTTCTGTCGTCTTTTGTCATTCTATGTTTTCCTTTAGCTCTTTGAGTATGTTTAAGATCATTTTTAAAAAGTCTTTTTCTGGCTCCCAGGCATGAGACTGGCCTTAGCATCATGGGATTGAGAATGTCTTCTTGACCAAAAGGGGGAAAAATGAAACAAAATAAAGTTTCAGTGGCTAAGAGATTTCAAATAGAATCGAGAGGTTGCTCTTACGCAAGCTTCAGACAGATATTGCAAACTGACACAGTATGCCAATCACCCACCAACAGTATTCCTAAGAAACTTAGAGACTCCATAAAAGTTTTCCTTAGTGACTTTACTTTTTCAGAAACTTAAGGCTTCCAGAATTGTTCCTATGCCAGATAAGCCCTGAAACCCAGAAGTACCAGTCTCTCCAAGAACTTTCATCCCTCTACCCCAAAAGGTCAACACCTCTTTCCAGTGTGAAGAAGTTAAAATGATCATGACCAGATATCCCTGAAGATTTCAAGAATGATCAAAGGAGAAGGAGGAGGTGTAACTGAGAAATTAGGTTCTAAGAAATGATTGTGACTCCTGACTCACTATATAGATATTTCTTTTAAGTTTCTAGTGTAGTAGAATAGCTAAAAGGAAATACATGAAATTGTTGAACTCTAATCCAGTAGCCTTGATCTTTGCTAATGATTGTAAAATATAAATATATATATATAGCTTTTAACTTGTTTCTGTGTGGTTATAAAAGCCTCGTGACTGACATTCCCCTTATCCAGTGTATGGGTAGATGAGCAATAAAATGAAGACAAAAAAATAATGGGGAGGATAAGAGGTATGGGATGTCTTGAGTGTTCTTTTGTATTTTTATTTCTTTATTTGGAGTAATGAAAAGGTTCTAAAATTGATTGTGGTGATGAAAGCGTAACTATACGGTAATACTGTAAGCCATCGACTGCATTCTTTGGATGGATTCTATGATGTATGAATATATCTAAACAACATTGTGTTAAAAAGTCTTTGATTGAGATGCCCCAAGTCTGGTTCTCCTTATGGATATTTCTAATGCTTTAATTTTCTTCTTTGTCTGGGCCTTCATCCCTTCCCATTTCTTTGTGTGTTTTCTAAATATTTGTTGAAACCTGGACATTTTAATACTTTAATGTGTTATCCCTCGAATTTAGATTCTTTGACACCTGTTCCTTCAGCTTGTATCCAGCTAGTGTTATAACACAGCTTCCCCTGAATGCCAGGAAAGGATGAAGAGGTGGAGGAGGAGGAGGAGGAGAAGGAAGAGAAACCCTCTGACTCTGCTTATATTCCAAACCACACTCTCCAACAAACTGTAATAACTCCTGTAATGTAAACAGGAGGATTATTGCTTCCCCAATGGGTATATGGACACTGTTAGTGAGGTTGAGAGTGTGTATATACCTGTGCATGGTGAGAAAGGAATACAGCAGGGTTTTGCTTCTTTATCTCTTCCCCATTTTCTATCATACAGCTCAATGTGTACCAGAAGACACAGTCTTATCATTTTTTCTAGATATCTATATTAGTTACCTATTGCTGTGTATCTCCTGCTGTGTACTTTCTGCAGTGTAACATATTACCCCAAAATGTAGAATGTTAAAATAGCCAGCTTCAAGGTTTGTGTGGATCAGGAATCTGAGTTTGGTTTAGTTGGATGCATCTGGGTCAAGGTCTTGCATGAGATTACAGTGAAGTTGTTGGGCTGGGCTACTCTCTCATGTGATGGCTTGAAGGAGGGAGGATCTACTTTTGAGATGATTCACTTGGTAGTTCGAAGGATTTTTCTGTTGCCACATGGCCTCTCTATAGGGCTGCCTCATAATATGGTAGCTGATTTGACTAAGAGAGATTTAAGAGAGTAAAAGAGAGAGAGAGAGAAAGGCCACCTATCACTCTTGCATATTCTTACTGTTAGAAGTGAATTCGTAAGTCCAGCCCACATTCAAGGGGAGGCAGAGATCATTGGGAACCATCTCAGACGCTTCCTAACAAAATTAACCCTCTGGCTCCCAATGATTCATGCTCCTTCCATGTGAAATAAGACCTTACCCCTTTCCATAATCCAAAACCATCTTCAAAAATATAATCTCACTATGGCATCAGCACAAAAATCGCATTATTCAGGTATAAATGATGTTTCTGGAGTATAGTTCCTGAGTATTGAAGTAGATTGCAATTCAAGAGACAAGTTATCTGCATCCTACATGTACAAAAAAGCAAAGGTGAGGCAGGCATAGGATAACCACAATAAGCATTCCTACTAAAAAGGGAGGGGATATAGGAATCACAAAGGAATCACTGGTCCATAGCAATTTTGAAACACAGCCAGGTAAGTGTTGGAAGTTCCTTGATTAGGTCTCAAGAGCAGGGGACATATCTCCATGGCTCTTTTTTCTAACTTCTGGGCTCTTGTTTCTACCCTTTGCATTATCATTCCTTAACAGAATTGGCTTTGTAGTTCTGAAGAGCAACTTGGGAGGTGATGGTGGAAGCAATGGATTTGGAAGTCAGTGGTACCATGGTGGAGTGTTGGAGCTGGAAGCATGGATTTGTCATTGGTTCAGCCAAAGGTGCCTTAGCATTACTGAAAACCAGGCTGGTAGTTTGTAGTCCAACAGAGACTTGGCTATAACCAAGCTCTGCTCGTCTGAATACACTGGCTAGGGTGTCTCGCTTACTATTTCTATTGCTACCATCAAGCTTTCCTGTTAGACTTAATTTGCCAAGCCTCATGGCAAAAAAAACTGGGGGCCCAAATTTTACAGCACTTTAGTGGAACAGCTCCCTCGTTTACAACTAGGCAGCACTAAGCCATTTTTTCATTCTAAAAGTTGAGGTTGACTCTTTTTTTGTCTTTCTTTTGGTTGGCTTTGTTAGATACTACATAAAAGTAAATATGTTAAAAATAATTGCAGAAATAAGATGAAATAATAAAGGTGTGAGAAAGGAATGAAAGCCAAAAACACGACCAATGCATTATATACACACATATGTAACATGTGTATATATAACACACATATGTATATATGTGTTATATATAAAAACACATATAACATATGTTACATGTGTACATATATAACAAAAACAACTCCTGGAATATTTTCATGTCTAATTCTTCTCTTTGTTATTTTAGCTTTTTCACTCATGTCTTTTCCCCTATATCCTTTTGTTTTCTTAAGATAATTATCATGAGTTTGTATTCATTGGAAGTTTATCAGTAGGAATTATTTGAAGTCTGGATTAAGGGAGGTTTCTCTGTGAACAGATTGTGTTTTATCCTGCCTGGAGGCAATATAAGTTCCTGGAATCACTGTAAACTAAATTTTCAGTTTATTTATTTACTTTTGCTTGTTTTAGAACATGCCAATATCATGAGTTCAGGCCACAGATACATGTGAAAGTCAACCCACAGTTGCAAATTCTGAAAGGAGATTCCCCCCCCCCCTTTAACTGAAGGCCAGTCTTTGCTTTCTTTCTTGTTGGGGTAGAATTTATTTGTTTTTTTTTCCTAGTTCTTTTTTTCACTGGATGTATTTCATGGATTTCTCATTCCTATAGGATATTTCTTGTCCAATTCTTCACTTTGCTGGAAAAGGGACATTTGGGGGGAGGTGGCAAAGGAGACGCATTAATGGACTTAGTCCCTTTCGCTGTGCAGCTATCAAAAGTGAGTGAACATTTGAGTCACAGAGTAGTATAGATGTCCTTAGGACATTCAGCTCCTTTGGAGCACACTGACTTCTCTGGATTCATATATTAGCTCTGTAATTGGCCTCTAGGGATTTTTTCTTACATTTTCAGATGCACATGTAAAATGATCGTTTCTAGATATTTTGTTGCTGGAGGGCCATTCAAGTTATTGCTGGAGCCAGAAGTCCACTATGACTTTCTTATACATTTTCCATACCCCTACCAGAGTTTCTAATTGCCTTTCATTTCTCTTGTTGACAGGAAATTGGTGTGCTTTTACCATATTCTCAGATTATCTGGCCTATCATTCATATTTATATGGAAACAACTTTCTTCATAGTCTTTCCTTGGAGAGCCCTTGAATTTTCTGCTCTACTATGGATAAGGGACTCCCCAGCTATTGTCCTGAGATCTCCCTTTTCTGGGGGGGATTATGAGGGTGGACTATTTCCGGAATTCAATGACTTCCAATATTTTGTTTGTTTCTGCATTTTCTTTCTCATTTCATTAAATCACTCTGCAATTGTTGTACAGATATAAGTTCATTCATGCTAAAAATTTATTTTGCTCTCAAACCTGAGTGCTCATTTGCTTGAGTATAGTATATCAGTTCAAAATAAATTATGTAGACTTTTTCAGCTTTCACATATAAAGGGCTTGGAAGTCATTGCTCTTGTCTGAACAATAAGAAAAGAGCTGAATAAATTGGAAATCAATGATTGAGGGCAAATTGCTACCCTAAAATTTGTAGAGACAGGACAATACAGAGACTCACTGCTAAAATATGTATATCTGGAGAAGTCACTACAACCCAAATGGTAATTTCAATTAATTGCTGGAGACTGAGTGTGGACCAGCCCACACTCAGAAAAACTCCTGAGGGCTGCAGTCTTAAGAAGATACCCACATATTCACATGTTTTACTTCCAGGGCACCTACCAACTTCTTATATTGAAGAGCCAAAAAACACTGTCTTGAGGCTCTGGCAGGGAGGGGAAAATAACCATTTTGAAATATGTCCAGAGCATTCTCCATAGCAAGGTCCTGCTCACTAGGGACAAAGTCATTAGAATTTCACCTCACATAAGTTAAAGGGTATTTACCCAAATCCAGCCCCCCCTAGATTTCCAGTCCCACTAAAGGGCAGAAAACATTTAAGAAACATTTGTGAAGATCACAGCCTAGAGACTCAAGCCCGCTAAAAGACAGCAATTTAATCATAAGACTTTAGAATGTTTCTGCTTCCCCACATCTTACTACCACATCAAAAGGGATCCAGTATAATAACAGTGTATTGCAGTTGAAGGAGCTATAAGTTTCAGGCTATTTAAGAAGGAGTTATTAGGGAAGCCCAAAGTCAACAGGGGAGAAAAAGCCCAAGACACTAGAGGAATTTGAAGCTTCTGGCACCTACAGCTATAGAGAATGTCAAACACAGTCAATCATCCAGCCAGATGAATATAAAATCTCACATTAAAGGTCTTTTATGTTTATCTGTCAATTATGTATCACTCATTACATCATGTCTAATTTTCAATAAGAAATTTTACAACATACTAACAGGCAAGAAAAAACAGCTTCGAAATGGCAAAGCGAGGATCAGAACCAACTCAGAAATGGCACAGATTTTGAAATTATCAGACAAGGAATTTGAAATAACTAATATGTTAAGGGTTTAGTGGGAAAGATAAGCAACATGCAAGAACAGATGGAAAATATAAACAAAGAGACAGAAACTTAAGAAAGAATCAGAAGGATATGCTAAAAATAAAAAGAACACAAAAAATAAAAAGAATACCTTTGATAGACTGTTTGGTAGTCTGGGCATGGCCAAAGAAATAATCAATAAGCTTGAAGTTATGCCAATAGAAACTTCCCAAAATAAAATGCAAAGAGAAAAATAATGAAGAAAAAGAGAGAGAGAGAGAGAAACAGAATAGAACATCTGTGCCAGTTTGAAAGGATTGTGTATTAATTTAATCTGATCCATTTTGTATAGGCAGCCATTTCTTTTCATTACTATTCAATTCTGTAGGTTGGAAACTTGATTATATTATTTCCACAGAGATGTGACACACCCAATTGTGGGTATTAACCTTTAGATTAGAGGGAGATGTGACTCTACCCATTACAGATGGGTTTTGATTAATTTACTGGAATCCTTTAAAAGAGGAAACATTTTGGAAAGAACCATAGAGCAACAAGAGTGGCAGAGCCCACACAGCCAGACCTTTGGAGATGAAGAAGGAAAAGCCCCCCCAGGGAGCTTCATGAAACAAACAGCCTGGATAGAAAGCTAGAAGATGTCCCCATGTTTGCCATGTGTCTTTCTAATTAAGAGAGAAACCCTGAATGTCACTGACCTTTTTTGAAGCAAGATATCTTTCCCTGGATGCCTTACATTGGATTTTATAGACTTACTTCAATTTGGACATTTTCACAGCTTTAGATCTATAAATTTGCAACTAAATAAATGCCCCCTTTTTAAGAGCCATTTTGTTTCTGGTACATTGCATTCCAGCAGCTAGCAAACTAGAACAAAATCCAAAACCTAAGTGACAATTTCAAAAGGTTTAATATGTGCACAATTGGAATACCAGAAAGAGACAAAAAAAAGAGAGAGAACAGAGCAGAAGAAATATCTGAAGTAACAATGGCTGAGAATTTTACAAACTTAATGCCAAACACCAAATCACAGATCCAGGAAGTTAAGAGACTACCAAGCAAGAGAAAACCTAAAAAACTCACATCTAGCCATATCATATTAAATTACAAAATAGCAAAGACACAGGAAAAATCTTTTTTAAAAATATTTTTATTGATAAATTTTCACACACATACATTCCATATATGGCATATAGTCAATGGTTCACAATGTCATCACACAGTTGTGCATTCAATACCATGATCATTTTTTAGAACATTTGCCTCACTCCAGAAAAAGAAAACAGTAGAAACGCATACTCCTTATCTCACCTATCATTGACCACTAGTATTTCCATCCACCCAATTTATTTTATCCTTTGTCCTCCTTATTATTTATTTATTTTTATCCATATATTTTTACTCATCTGTCTATACCCTGGATAAAAGAAGCAACAACACAAAGTTTTCACAATCCCACAGTCACATTGTAAATGTAACACCTTTATACAATCATCTTCAAGAATCAAGCCTACTGCAACACAGCTCAACAATTTTAGGTACTTCCCTCCAGCCACACCAACACACCATAAACTAAAAAGGATATCTATATAATGCATATGAATAATCTCCAGTATAACCTCTCAGCTGTATCTGAGATTTCTCAGCCACTGAAACTTCATTTCATCTAATTTCTCTCTTCTCCCTTTTGGTCAAGAAGGCTTTCTCAATCCCTTGATGACAGGTCCCAGTTCATCCCAGGAGTCCTGTCCCACATTGCCAGAGAGATTTACACCCCTGGGAGTCATGTCCCACTTAGCGGGGAGGGAAGTGAGTTCACCTCCTGAGTTGACTTAGAGAGAGAAGCCACATCTGAGAAACAAAAGAGGTTCTCTGGGGGTGACTCAGGCATAATTATAAGTAGACTTAGCCTATTTTTTGCAGGAATAAATTTCATAGGGACAAACCCCAATATTGATTTAGTTGTCCCTACTGCTTGTGAGAATATCAGAAATTCTCCAAATGGGGAAGTTGAATGTTTCCTCCTTGCAAATACTTCTTTATTCACTGCTCAAATTACTCTGGGATATACCGGCACATTACACTAACTTGAACAGATCAAGAAAATCTCATGCCCTATTCAAGATTCCATATACTTATGGTGTCCAACTAAACTGACTATACAAGTTAAATTAAGAAATGTACTACCTAAAATATAAACCTCACAGCAGAATCTTGAAAGAGGCCCGAGGAGAGAAAAAAACCAACTCACCTACAAAGGATCAAAGGTAAGAATTATAGCAGACTTCTTTCAGAGATTATGAAAACAAAAAAAACTATGGAACAAAATATTTAATGCGTGGAAAGAAAAAAACTAGCAACCTAGAATTCTATATCTAGAGAAATTATTCTTTAAATTTGGTAAGGAAATAAAGACTTTCTTACACAAAATGAAAAAAACTTAAAAACTCTTAAAATTACACAAAATGAAAAACTGTTAAAAAGAACCTCTTCAGGAAAAAGGAAAATGTAATAGGTCAGAAATTGGGACCTATATAAAGAAAAGAAGTGCACCAAGGAAGGCATAAATGAAAGAAAGAAAATATTTTGTTTTTATTCACTTTATTTAAAAAATAATTGTTTAAAGTATAAATCCAACAAGATAATGGGTGATTATAGCATATGGAAAAGTGAAATGAATGACAACCTATCACAAGGATGGAATTGGGAATACTCAGGTACATATACTACATAAGATGTGATATAGTATTATTTGAAGGTGGACTTAGATCAGTTTCAAATACATATTACAAACTTTAGGGCAACTACTAAACTTTCAAAAGAGAAGTGTAAATGGTGTGTTAAGAGAGGAGATAAAATAGGATAATATAAAATGTTCAGTGAAAGACAAGGGAGGCAGAAAATGAGGGAAGAAAAAGAAACAAAGAAATGTAACAAAGAGAAAACAATTACAAACATGGTAGCTATTAATCCAACTGTTCTAGTTTGCTAACTGCCAGAATGTAATATACCAGAAATGGAACGGCTTTTAAAATGGGGAATTTAATGAGTTGCTAGTTTACAGTTCTAAGGCCAAAGAAAGTTCCAATTAAAATGTCCAATCAAAGGCATCCATGGAAAGATAACTTGGTTCAAGGAGGCCGATGAAGTTCAGAGTTTCTCTCTCAAGTGAGAAGGCACATGGTGAACACAGTCAGGGTTTCCCTCTCATCTGGAAAGGCATGTGGCAAACATGGGGTCATCTACTAGCTTTCTCTCTTGGCTTCCTGTTTTATGAAGCTCCCTGGGAGATGTTTTCTTTCTTCATCTCCAGTGGTCACTGGCTGGTGGACTCTGCTTCTTACGGCTACATCATTCTGCTCTCTCAGAATCTCTCACTTTCTCCAAAATGTTTCCTCTTTTATAGGATTCCAGTAAACTAATCAAGACCCACCCAGATGGGTGGAGACATGTCTACACCTAATCCAGCTTAGCAATCACTCTTGATTGAGTCACATCTCCAGGGAGATGATCTAATTACAGATTCAAACATACAGTACTGAATAGGGATTAGAAGAAACAGTTGCCTTTACAAAATGGCATTAGGATTAAAACATGGCTTTTCTAGGGTACATACATCCTTTCAAACTGGCACTCCAACTATATCTATAATCACTTTAAATGTGAATGGTCTAAATATGCCAATTAGAAGACAGAGATTGTCAGAGTGGATAAAAATGTGAGACCCAAATATATGCAGTAAATACAAAGACTCAGATACTTAAAAAGTAAATGGGTGGAGAAAGATATATCCTGTTAACCCCAATTAAAATTTACCCAAAATTAATATAGTTAATTTTGGATAAAGAAGATTTCAAAGCAGAAAAATTATCAACAATAAAGAAGACCATTACAGAACGATGCAGGTTTCAATTATCCAAGAAGGCATGACGATCCTTTACACATATGCACCTAACAAGAGAATGTCAAAATATATGAGATGAAAACTGATTGAACTGAAAGGAGAAATGAATAAATACATTGTTAGAGTCAGTAACATCAAAACCATCTTTTAGCAATTGATCAGACAGAAATCAGTAATGATATTGTGAACTAATTGAATAGCACCATCAATCAACTTGATCTAATTGACTTGTATAGACTTCTCTATCCAACACCCACAGAATATACATTTATCTCAAACTTACATGGTGCATTCTCCAAGCTAGACAACATGCTAGGCCATAAAAATACACCATACTATATTTAAAGAATATAAGTTATATAAAATATATTTTTACCACAGTAATTAAGATATATATGAATAAGAAAAAGATGGTGTAAAATTCTCAAAATATTTGCATATTTCTCTTGGAATCACAAAAGAAATTTAAAGTATTTTAAATTAAATGAAAAGAACTTACACAAATGTATGGGATGCAGTAAAAAGCTTTGAGGGCAATTGATAGCATTAAATGCATATATTAGAAATACTAAAATCAGTAAAATCTGTAATTTAAGACTACACTTTATGAAACTTGAGAGAATAGAACAATTTAAACCTAAAGCAAATAGAATAAAAGAAATAATAAAAATCAGAGCAAAAATCAATGAAATTGAAAATAGGAGAACAATAAGGAAAATCACAAAAACCAAAAGCTAAAAGAGCAACAAAAGTGATAAAACTTGCCAAGATAACAAGAACAAGAACAACAACAACAACAAAAAGAATGAAAATATAAATTACTAACAGTAGAAATGAAAGGAGAGTTATCACTAGTGCTCCCTTGGAAAATAAAAGATTATGGGAATATTATTTACAAATAAATGCTGACAAATTTGATAACTAAATGAAAGACCATTACAGAACGATGTAATGTTCTGCCATGGATGGAGACCAATTCCTTGAAAGACAGAAGTTACCAGAACTCACACAATGATAAACAGATAATCTGAACCAGTTTATATGTAAAAAAAATTGAGTCAGTATTTAATAACCTTACCATAAGGTTTTGGTTGTAGGTTGTAGGGTCGTAGGGTTTTGCTGGTAAATTCCAAACATTAAGGAAGTCATAATACCAATTCTCTATAATCTCTTTAGAAAGTAAAAGATATTATACTTCCTAACTCTTCTATGAAGCCAGCATTAGACTCATACTAAAATCAAACAAAGACATTACCTGAAAGGAAAACTACAGACCAATATCTTTCATAGTAGGCAGAATAGTAGCACCCCAAATGTGCCCATGTCCTAGTCTCCAGAATTTGTGACTATGTTACCCTGCATGGAAAAATTGGCAGACAGTATTATGTTAATGATCTTGAAGTGGGAGAGAGTATCCTGGACTAAACAGGTGTTCCCAAAGATATCACACAGATCCATACAAAAGGGGAAATAGTCTCAGAGTGAGGGAGATAGGTGATGATAGAAGCATAAGTTTGAAAATGGAGGAAGGGGCCACCAGTCCAGGAATGTAGGTAACCTCTAGAAACAAGAAATTGCAAGAAAACAGATTCTGCCTTATATCATCCAAAAAGAATGGTGCTCTTTCAATACTTGATTTTGGCCTAAAAGATGTTTTTTTTTTTTTCTGATTTCTGATCTGTAGAATTACAAGATAATAAATTTGCATTGAATTATGTCTTTAATCTTATGGTCAGTTGTGATAGTAGCAACAGGAAATTGCTACTGTGATAAATGAAATGGACCAACACACATGCAAAAATCCTCAATAAAATGTTAGCAAATTGAATCCCACAATGTATGAAAAGAATTATACACCATGACTAATATGATTTATTCCAGATATGTAGGACCTGTTCAACATTCAAAACTCAATTAAGGTGGAGATAGGGGCTTCCAGGGAATATGGTGGAGTAGGGAGATACCAGAAGCAGTGAGTAGATAAGCAAACACTGTCTGAATCAGTGGTTCTGGGGCTCCAGAAACCAAGGGAGCACTGTATAGTATCTAGAAAAGAGTGCGATGGAGAGACTGAGAAGTTGTGGTAAAAACTGTGAGTGAATTGCTCAAGTGGCAGTAGTTATGCCCATCCACCCCCCTAGAGGCTTGCTTCAGATGTGGTCCATGGCTGGCTGCCATGGATGGAGAAGAGCATTGTTCTAGTTTGCTAGCTGCCAGAATGCAATATACCAGGAACAGAATGGTTTTAAAAGGGGAATTTAATAAGTTGCTAGTTTACAATTCTAAGGCCAAGACAATATCCCAATTAAAACAAGTCTACAGAAATGTCCAATCACAGGCATCCAGAGAAAGATACCTTGGTTCAAGAAGGCTGATGAAGTTCAGGGTTTTTCTTTCAAGTGAGAAGGCACATGGCAAACATAGTCAGGGCTTCTCTCTCAGCTGAAAGGGCACATGGTGAACATGGTGTCATCTGCTAGCTTTCTCTCCTGGATTCCAGTTTCACGAAGCTCCCCAGGAGGCGTTTTCCTTCTTCATCTCCAAAGGTCACTGGCTCATGAACTCTCTGCTTCATGGTGCTGCAGCATTCTCTGCTCTCTCTCTGAATTCCTCATTCTCTAAAATGTTTCCTCTTTTATAGGACTTCAGAAACTAATAAAGACCCACCCAAATGGGTGGAGACATGTCATCATCTAATCCAGCCACTCTTGATTTGGTTACATCTACAGGGAGATGATCTAATTACATACCATATTGAATAGGGATTATTCTGCCTTTATGAAATGGGATGTTGATTAAAACATGGCTTTTCTAGAGTACATACATCATTTCAAACCAGTACAGGCATGAAGGCTTTCACTCCTGGGAATGGGGTTGGGAGGGGACTGGGATGAGTGTAGAGCATGGCTTAAGACTGGTAATTATGGACTGCTGGGTTCTGGCTCTGAATCAACAGTTCTACCTGCCCAGAAGAGGGATTCCCATGGCCATTGTTTCAACACTGCCTTGTGGAGGTTTGAAAAATAATCTCCCTTCTTGGGGCAGTAGGAAAAGTTTGCCCAAAAAACACCATCTTCTGGGCAGGGAAGGAAAGCTCAGCTTCCGGGAGGTAGAAAAATAGGCTTTCAGGCACCTTTATTGATCCTCCTTCTGGGGCCCTTTAGAAAGGATCTGTACCCATTTCATGGGTCCCTGGATCTGTTTTGATCAAACATGGGAAATTCTAAAGAATAAGTTGAACCAAATGTCAAATAGGAGCCTTAACACAAAGTCAATCAATAATAAAACCCTAGGCAAAACAGAAATTGACCATCAGAGTAAACACATCAAAAGTAATCAGATGCCTAGGGGGTGCAAGAGTAGTTCAGTGGTATAATTCTTGCCTGCCATGCAGGATACCTGGGTTCAATTCCTGGGCCTGACCACTTCCTCCCATCCAAAAAATAAATCATCATCATCATCATCATCATCATCATCATCATCATCATCATATACCTAGATTCAGCAAAAAATTATAAGCCATACTATGAAAAAGCAAGATATGGTCCAGTCAAAAGAACAAATTTAAAAGCCAGTGGAGACACAGAATTTAGACAACTAATGAAGGATGGTCAAACAGATCTCCTAAATCAATTCAAGGAGATGAAGGAAAATATGATAAAAGAGAAAACAGATATTAAGAAGACACTGGGTAGGTATAAAGAAGAATTTGAAAGCACACAAGGAAAAACAGCAGAGATACAGGGCAAGATGGTGGTGTAGGAAGGTGTGAAATGTAGTTATTCCTGTAGAGCAGCTAGTAAATAGCTTGGATCTGTCTGGAACAACTGTTAGCGGGGACATGCATAACTGAGCACACATTGTATGCCAGTCTGGTGGAAGGACCAAGATCGCAGCACAGAACTGTAAGTAAAGCCTCCAAACTGCAGAGACTGGTGCCCCTCCCCCACTGGCACAGCAGGCTGTGTTGGAGACAATTGCCCATGTGAAAATGGAATCTTTAGTAGAGGCAAGGGAAAACAGATAAACTAAAATCCAATTGCAGAGCTTGGACTGCTGAATACAAGCTCCAGGCACAGATAAACTCAGATCAAGCAGGAAAGGAACTGAGTTGTCTCTCTCAGCAGAGAGGAGGCAGAATTGATGGGGGAAAAAAACAAAAATAAAAACAAAAACTGGAGGCTTCTGGGGTCAGCCAAGCTCAGAATACTAGAAAAAGGCTGTGCCCAAAGAAAAGGGGAACAGAGCCTTGTATCAACTCCATTTCTTGATGGGTGAACATTGGGGGCTAGAGACTGTCTCTGAAAAAAAGAATTTCTTTTCTCTTTTAAAAAATTTCTAAGTAGCTTAATAGAGAAAAGTGCATTTTCAATTGTCAGCACTGCCCAAGAAAGGGCAGAGTTAAGATATGTGTGAGAGACAAAGGAGTCAGGTGGAGGAGATAATTCCCTAAAGGGAAAACAGGGGAGGGGGCTCAGCTCAAGTGGAGACACTCATTGAGAGAATTCAGAACCAGGGTCTGGAAAACAGAAACAGCTTAAGCCTGCCTTCTAACTCAGCTTCTGAATCAACCAGGCTCCTGGTAGGAAGAGGGTCTGCTGAGAATTAAAGGCACCACACCACTTTATGCTTGATGAGGACCTGTGGGCTGACAAGCACCACATGCTGGGCAGGATAGGAAAAGCACAGTCTAGAGGCTTCACAGGAAATTCTGAGAACCTGCTGGATCTCATGCTCAGGGAAACTCTATATTGATTACAATCTTCCTCCTGAAACCTGAGCCTATCTTGTCTGGGAAAAGCTGACTGAGGTCAATCATATCTGGGAGACAGTTCTCAAAAAAAAAAAGGTTCCATATACTCAGGGTAAGAACCAAAAAAACAAGAGCTGAAAAACTCTGATCAGTTAAACAGATGCTATGCTAGAGGTCTAGAATAAGTTGAACAGAATGCCAAAGAATATATAGAGAACAAAGCCAAACAACAAGAAAACACTAGATAAAAGAAAGAAAACAACTTCTAAAATAAACAGTCAAGGAAGTCAGATGCCTAGACACTAGCAAAAAATTATCAGTCACACTAGGGAAAACAAAGATATGGCCAGTCAAAGTCACAAACTGACACTTCAAATAACATACAGGAGTTGAAGAACTAATTAAAGATGTTCAAGTAAACATGCCAAATCAAACAAAAAAGTCAATTCAATGAATTAAGGGAAGATATTGCAAAAGAGATGAAGGATATAAAGAAGACATTGGGCGACCACATAGGAAAACACAAAAGCTTGAAACAACAAATGGCAGAACTTATTGGGATAAAAGTCACAAGAGAAGAGATGAAAAACACAATGGAGACTTGTAATAGCAGATTTGAAGAGGCAGAAGAAAGGATTAATGAACTAGAGGACAGAACATTTGAAATCCTACACACAGAACAGACAGGGAAAAGAATGAAAAAATATAAGCAGGGTCTCAGGTAAGTGAAAGACAACAGGAAGCACATGAAAATATGTCTTATGTGTGTCCCAGAAGGAGAAGAGAAGGGCAAAGGGGAAGAAGGAATAATGTAGGAAATAATCACTGAAAATTTCCCATCTCTTATGAAAGGCAAAATTACAGACCTAAGAAGTGCAAAGTACCCCAAACAGAATAGATTTGAATAGGTTTACTCAAAGACACTTATTAATCAGATGGTCAAATGCCAAAGACACAGAGAGAATTCTGAGAGCAGCAAGAAAAAGCAATTCATCACATATAAGGGAAGCTTGATAAGACTATGTGTGGATTTCTCAGCAGAAACCATGGAAGTGAGACGGTAGTGGTATGATATGTTTAAGATACTGAAAGAAAAACTGCCAGCCAAGAATTCTATATCTGGCAAAATTTTCCTTCAAAAATGAGGGAGAGTTTAAAATATTTTCAGACAAACAGACACCGAGAGAACTTGTGAACAAAAGACTGGCTCTGCAGAAATGCTAAAGGGAGCACTACAAGCAGATAGGAAAAGACAGGAAAGAGGGGTTTGGAGAAGAGTGTAGAAAGGAAGACTATCAGTAAGGAGAAAAAAAAAAGATATGTTATATAAAAGCCAAAAAACAAAATGATAGAAAAAAGCACTACCTTTACACTAAAAACATTAAATGTTAATGGAGTAAACTCCCCAGTCAAAATACATTGACTGGGATGGGCCACAGTGGCTCAGTAGGCAGAGTTTTCACCTGCCATGCTGGAGACTGCCAGAGACCTGGGTTTGATTCCTGGTGGCTGTCCATATGAGAAAAAAAAAGACATTGACTGGCAGAATGGATTAAAAAACAGGACCCATTTATATGCTGTCTACAAGAGACTCACTTTAGACCCAAGAACAAAAATAGGGTGAAAGTGAAAGGTTGGAAAAAGATATTTCACACAAATAACAACCAGAAAAGAGTAGGTGTAGCTATACTAATATCAGACCAAGCAGACTTCAAATGTAAAATTATTAAAAGCGACATAGAAGGACACTATGTATTATAAAAAGGGTTAATTCATCAAGAAGATATCACAATTATAAACATTTATGCATAGAGCCAGAGTGCCCTGAAATACATGAGGCACACAATGACAACACTGAAGGGAGAAATAGACATCTCCACAATAATAATTGGAGATTTCAATGCATCTCTGTCATCAATGGATAGAATATTTAGACAGAGGAGCCATAAGGAAACAGATACCTTGGATAATATGATAAATGAACTAGACTTAGAAGACATTTATAGAATATTATGCCCCCAAACAGCAGGATCCAAATTTTCCTCAAGTGCTCATGGATCATTCTGCAGGATAGACCATATGTTGGGACTTGTAGAAAGCAAGGCTCCATTGATTTTAAAAGATTAAAATTATACAAAACACTTTTTTAGATCATAACAGAATGAAGTTGGAAATCAATAACAGGCTGAAGGCCTGAAAATTTCACAAATATATGGAGGCTAAACAACACATTCTTAAACAACCAATGGGTCAAGGAAGAAATTACAAGAGAAATCATTAACTATCTTGAGGCTAGTGAAAGTGAAAATGTAACATATCAAAACTTTTGGGATGCAGCAAAGGCAGTGCTGAGAGGGAAATTTATCACCCTCCATGCCTATATTAAATAGAAGAAAGAGCAAAAATTGAGGAATTTACTGTGCACCTGGAAGAACAACAGCAAACTAACCCATAGCAAACAGAAGGAAAAAAATACAAAGATTAGAGCAGAAATAAATGAAATTGAGAACATGCAAACAATAGAGGATCAAGAGAGAGTGAAGTGGGTTCTTTGAAAAAATCAAAGATAAGATTGATGGACACTTAGCTAGGTTGAGAGAGAGAGAGATTGAGAGAGAGATTGAGAGAGAGAGAGAGAGGATGCAAATAAATAGATTCAGAAATAGGAGAGGGGATATAACTACTGACCCTGCAGATTTAAAGGAGATAATGAAGGATACTATGAACAACTATATGTTAACAAACTAGAAAACATAGATGAAATGGATTACTTCCTAGAAAAGCATGAACAATGAACATTAACTTGAGAAGAAGTAGAAGAAATCACAAGTAAAGAGATTAAATCAGTGAATTACATGTGAATTCTACCAATCATTCAAGAAATACTTGGTATCAATCCTGCTCAAACTCTTCCAAAAAACTGAAGGGAAAGGAGGGGGAAGGCTACCTAACTCATTCTGTGATGCCAACATCACCCTAACACCAAAGCTAGACTGAGATACTATAAGAAAGGAAAGTTACAAACCAATCTCTTTAATGAATATAGATGCAAAAATCCTCAACAAAATACTTGCAAATTCAATCTAGCAGCACACTAAAAGAATTACACACTGTAGTAGTTAGGTTCATGTGTTGGTCAGGTAATGGTACCCAGTTGTTCTATAGCTATGCATTAAATCATCAGCATGTGAAATACACCTATGGCTGATTACACCTTGTAGTTAGCTAAGGGAGTACCTTCTACAATGAGTGACATTTACTTTAATTAGCTGGAGGCTTAAAAGCAGAGCTCAGTGCAGCTCAGAGGAGCTCAGTACAACCAAGCAGAGCTCAGCATAGCCCAACAGAATGCAGCTCAGGGTTCAGAGAGCTCAGACCCAGACATGTGGAGATGCAGATTCATCCCAGTGAAAGCTGTATGAACCCAGCAGCCAGGAAGGAAGGCCATCATATGTTGCTGTTGCCTTCCCATGTAACAGAGAAACCCCGATAAAACACCTATATGCTACATGCTAAGTCAACACAATTTTTGGAAACGTATAAATGGAACCACTGCCAATCTGGTCTGGAAGTGACAGAAAATGGACTGATGGAAGGAAGAATAACATTAGAAGCATAACAATGAAGTAAAGAACCGAAGCCAAGAAAACTCAGGCTTTGAGAGTGGATCCACTGTGCATGTGTAAGGGGTGAATTTGCCCTGGAGGCAGAGTGAAGGCTTTTGCCTTGATGTTCAGGAAGAATTCTGATGCCCCAGGCCTTGGATAAGGTGGAGCACATTCCCTGGGGATTGGGGGGAGCTTGGATGCCACCCCATTGTTCTGAAGGGGTTGCATGCCCTGGATATGGCAGAGAGTCTGGGTGCCATCCAGATGCTTGGAGATTGTGGGGCTGAAAAAAAGGTGGTCTCCTAAATGTTCTCCAATGTTGCAACCCTTATCTGCATGTTTGAAGAAAGCAGGGCCACTGTGCAGGCCTTTGGAAAGGATGGACCTGATGATTCCTAAAGGCCCAATGATGAATGACTCCTAGACTTTGAAATCTGATGGAGTTTGCCCTACAGGCTTTCAGAACTGTTTAGGTATAGTGACCCCTGTTTTCCTTCCAAATTTTCCCTATGAAAATAGGATTATTTATCCTATGATTGCTCCTTTGTATATTGGAAGCAGATGATTTGCTCTAAGTTCATAGGTCCATAGCCTGAGGTGAATCTTGCTTCGGGTTAGACAATGCCTGTAACTGACTTTGAAGAGATTTTGCACAATTTTGATTTGGTATTGCATTTGTATTTTTACTGAAATGATTTAAGGCTTTTGAGGTATTGTGGTGAAATAAATGTATTTTGTATATGGAAAGATTAAGTACCTTGTATGCAGGATAGATGAGCATTGTTACATGAAAAACATGCCATTGCTTTCTATTTAAAGATTAAGTATGGTTTAAGGTGATGTGTATAGTTACCAAGTTAACAAGGGGTGGACACTGTAGTAGTTAGCTTCAAGTTGTCACCTTGGCCAGCTGTGGTGCCCAATTGTTCTGCTGCTGTAGACTTAAATCATCAGTACGTGAAATTCATCTATGGTTGATTACATCTGTGGTTGGCTAAGGGGAGTGCCTTTCTCAACGGGTGATGTTTAATTTATTAGCTGGAGGATTAAAAGCAGAGCTCGGTACAGCTCTGAGGAGCTCAGCACAGACCAGCACAATGCAGCTCAGATCTCAGAGAGCTCAGACACAGATGTTTGGAGATGCAGAAAGGAATCACTCTGGAGAAAGCTATTTGAACCCAGAAGCTGGGAGGGAAGGCCATCAGACATCTTCATGGCCTTCATTATGGTACATGGGAAGTCACCAGAGAAACCCAGATGAAAGCTAGCTGCTTTTCATGCAAAGAACTGTAAATTTGTAACTAAATAAATCCCCTTTATAAAAGTTGGTCCATCTCTCATGTGTTGCATTCCAGTGGCCTTAGCAAACTGAAACATATACTTTGACCAAGTGGAATTTATCCCAGCTATGCAAGATTGGTTCAACATAAGAAAAACAATTAAATCACTGCATCAATTAAGACACCTCATCAATATATCAAAGCTGAAAAACCACATGATCATCTCAATTGATGCAGAAAAGGCACTTGACAAAATTCAATATCCTTTTTTGATGAAAACACTTCAAAAGATAGGAATAGAAGGTAATTTCCTCAACATGTTAAAGGGCATATATGAAAAATCCACAGCTAACATCATACTCAATGGGGAAAGACTGAAAGGTTCCCCCTCTAAGATCAGGAACAAGAAAAGAATGCCTCCTGTCACCATTGTTATTTGATATTGTGCTAGAAGTTCTAGCCTCAGCAATTAACCAAAGAAAAGAAATAAAAGGTACCCAATTTGAAAGAAAGAAGTAAAACTTTCATTGTTTGCAGATGACATGATATTATAAGTAGAAAATCAAAAAAAAAAAAACAAAAAAAAACTACAGCAAAGCTGCTAGAGCTAATAAATTAGTACAGCAAAGTGGCAGGGTACAAGATCAACACACAAAAATCAGTATTGTTTCTATACACTAGTAATGAGCAATCTGATGAGGAAATCAAGGAAAAAATTCCATTTACAATAGCAACCAAAAGAATCAAATATTTAGGAATAAGTTTACAAAAGACCTATATCCAATGCCTAAGACTTGTTTCCAGAGGACTTCTTTTGTTGCTCAGATTTGACCCCTCTAAGCCCAACTCTGCAAGTGAAGCCATTACCTTCCCCATTATGTGAGACATGACATCCAGGAATGAAGAATCTCCCTGGTGGCATGTGAGATGACTCTTAGGATGAGCCTGGCCCTGGCATCACAGGACCAACAATGCCATCCTGACCAAAAGGGTGAAAAGAAGTGTTACAAATAAAATATCTATGGCTGAGAGAGTTCAAATAGCGTTGAGAGGCTACTCTGGAGGTCACTCTAATGCAAGCTTCAGTTAGACATTGCTACATACCATAACTTGCCAACCCCCAACCAAAACCATTCCTGCCAATCCTAAATAATACCTAGGGTGTTTCATAAGATTCTACGAAGGTTCCATGCACTAGGGTATCATTCCAGAAACCTACAACCTCCAAATGGGTCCCTGGACCAGATAAGTCCTGAAATGCAGAGGGGCCAGCCTTTCCAGAACATTAACTAGTTCCCCCTATCCTATATTATCAAAAGCCCCTTACAATATGAAAAAGTTAGAATGGGCATAGTTCAAATACCCCCCATAAGTGGGAGAAAGATCAAAGTTGATGATGGAGTTATATAGAGAAGGTAGGGTTTAACAAACAAGTATGATTGCTAAATCATTATATCGATATTTCTTTTAATCTCCAGTATCTTAGAGCTTCTAGAAGTAAAAACCTAAAATTATGGAATTGTTACCCATACCAAACCCTGAAATATGTTCTACAACTAATTATTGTGATGTGCTTTGCAATTTATATTGCTTTGTTCTATATATGTTATTTTTCACAAAAAAGAAAAAATATATTTCTTCTAGCCTCCAGTGTTTTGGAGCAGCTAGAAGAAAATATCTGAAATAGTGAAATGGTAACCCACAATAAGCTCTGAAATCTGTTCTGTAACTACTTGTTGAAGTGTACTTTGAAGATCATTGCTTTTTCTTTCTTTTCTTTGAATATATGTTATATTTAACAATAAAAAATGTTTTTTTAAAGACCTATACACAGAAAACTACAAGAAATTGCTAAAAGAAATCAAAGAAGACCTAAATAAAGGGAAGGGCATACCATGCTCATGGATTGATTTATAGAGTCAATGTAATACCAATTAAAATCTCAACAACTTGCTTTGCATAAACAAAAAAATCAATATCCAAATTTATTTGGCAGGGTAGGGGGCCCTGAATAGTTAAAAATATCTTATCTTTTAAGAAAGAGGAATGAAGTGGGAGGTCTCACATTGCCTGACTTGAAAGCATATTACAAAACTATGAGTAGTCAAAACAGCATGATACCGGCATAAAGCTAGATATACTGACCATTGGAATTGAATTGAGTGTTCAGAAATGAACTCTCTCATATGTGGACAATTGATCTCTGACAAGGTAGTCAAGTCAATTTAACTGACACAGAGCAGCCTCTTCAATAAATGGCTCTTGGAGAACTGGATATCTATACCCAAAAGAATGAAAGAAGACCCCATCTCACACCTTATATAAAGATGAACTTGGAATGGATCAAAGACCTAACTATTTGAGCAAAGAAGATAAAACTTTTAGAAGAAAATGTAGGGAAATATCTTAAAGATCTTGTGCTTAGAAGTGGTTTCCTAGACCTTATACTAAAAGCATGAACAATGAAAAAAGAAATATATAAATGGGATTTCCTTAAAACTGAACACCTTTGTGCATCAAAGGACTTTATCAGAAAGTAAAAAGGAAGCCTCTGCAATGGGAGACAATATTTGAAAACCACATATTAATTAAAGGTTCGATATCTAGAATATATTAAGAGATCTTACAACTCAACAACAAACAGACAAACAACCCAATTTAAAAATAGACAAACAACATAGAAAGACAAGTTTTCTAAGAGGAAGTACAAATGGCTCAAAAACATAAGAAAAGATATTAACTTCCTTGGAGATTAGGGAATTGCAAACAAAACCACAATGAGATATCATCTCACACCTACTAGAATGGCCACTATAAAAAAAAAAACAGAAAAATACAAGTGCTGAAGAGGATGTGGGAAAGTGGCACACTTATTCACTGTTTGTGGGAATGTAGAATGGTGCAATCACTCTGGAAGGCAGTTTGGTGGATCCTCAGGAAGCTAAGTATAGAATTGCTGTATGATCCCATTATTAGGTATATATTTAGAGGAACTAAAGGCAGGGACACAAGTGGATGCTTGTAAACCAATGTTTATAGCAGCATTATTCACGATTGCTAAGAGATAGAAACTGCCCAAATATCCATTGACAGACAAGTGGATAAAGAAACTGTGGTATATACATATGATGGAATATTGTGCAACTGTAAAACAGAATGAAGTCATGGCCCATTAAACAATGTAGATGAACCTGGAGACCATTATATTGAGTGAAATTAGCCAGAAACAAAAGGACAAATACTTATGGTCTCACTAATATAAACTATCTCAATGACTTAACTTTGAGATTTAAAATTAAGAACACAGGTTATCAGGAAATAGAAAGAGGCTAGTGATTGGACATTTGATGCTGAAGGAGTACAGAATGTTCAACAGGTCTGATTGCAAAAATTCAGAAATGGATAGGATAGTACTATCTGATGGAACACAATATAGCATGCATACTGAACGAAGCTGTGGATGAGCATGGTTGAATAGGAGAAGATGTTAATTTGGTGCAAAATTTTTATGTTCTGAGGCACACTATATAATTTAACTTGATGGGCACTCTATTTGAACACCATAATTACATGGAACCTTGAAAAGGGAGTGAGATGGTTTGTTGGTTTGTATGATGCTCTGATTAATGTGATGCCCAATATATCCCAGAGTGATCTGGGCAGAAAAAAAAATGTATTCACAAAGTCCCCTGGAGGGACTGGGGAAAAAAGTAGAAATATTAAATTTCTGCACCTAGTGAACTCTTGATATTCTAGCAAGCACTGGGGAATATGAATTTAATAGACCAATATCTCAATTTTGGGGCTTGCCCTTATGAACTTATTCCTGCAAAGGAGAAGCTAAGGCTACTTATAATTATGCCTAAGAATCACCCCCAGAAAACCTCGGCTCAGATGTGGCCTTTGTTTCTAAGTTAACTTTTCAGGTAAACTCATTGCCCTGTCTACAATGTGAGACATGACTTCCAGGGGTATAAATCTCTTTGGCAATGTGGGGCATGGGGATGAGCCTAGCCCTGGTATTGTGGGATTGAAAAACCCCTCTTGACTGAAAAGTGGAAGAAAAATGAAAGAAAATAAAGATTCAGTGGTTAAGAGATTTCAGATAGAGTGGAGAGGCCATTCTGGAGATTATTCTTACTCAGTATTTATCCATTTCCTTTCAGTTTTTGGGGTATTGGAGAAGCTAGGGGGAAATACGTGAAACTGTTGAGCTGTAATCCAATAGCCTTGATTCTTGAAGATGAGTGAATAATTATGGAACTTTTAAGGTATGAACATGTGATTGTGAAAACCTTGTGACTGACACCCCCTTTATTCAGTATATGGACAGGTGAGTAAGAAAATAAAGATGAAAAAATAATTAAATAATGGGGAGAAAAGGAGTATGGTATGTTTGCATGTTCTTTTTCATTTATTTACTTTTTTAAGTAATGAAAATGTTCAAAACTTGACTGTGGTGATGAACGCACAACTGTATGATGTTACTGTGAACCACAAATTATATACTTTGGATGATAATATGGTATGTGAATATAGCTCAGAAAAACTGCATTAAAGTAACTGAACTTATGGAAATGAAAGGCACAATAAATGGTATTAAAAATATACTAGAGGCATACAACAGCAGATCTGAACAGGCAACAGAAAGGATCAGTGGGTTAGAATACAGGACTTCTGAAATTGTTCAGACAGAAGAACAGATAGAAAAAAGAATGGAAAAAAATAAGCAGGGTCTCAGGGAATTGAATGACAGTATGAAGCTCATAAACATACGTCATGGTGTCCCAGAAGGATAGGAGAAGGTAAAAGGAGCAGAAAGAATGTTTGAAGAAATAATGGCTGAAAATTTCCCAACTCTTATAAAAAAAATGGATATAAATGTCCAAGAAGCACAATGTACTCAAAACCAAATAAATCCAAACAGACCTACTCCAAGACACATACTAGTCAGAACGTCAAATGTCAAAGATAAAGAAGGAATTCTGAAAGCAGCAAGAAAGAAGCAAATCATGAAATACAAGGGACACCCCAAAACACTAAGTTCAATTTCTCATTACAAACCATGGAGGAAAGATATATATTTAAAATACTGAAAGAGAAAAACTGCAACCTAAGAATTGTTCCAGAAAAACTGTCCCTCAAAAATCAAGGAGAGTTTAAAATATTCACAAAAAGAAATTAAGAAAGTTCATTAACAAGAGACTACCCTACCTGAAATACTAACGGGGGTTCTGCAGGCTGAAAGGAAAATACAGGTGAGAGAGGTTTAAAGGAGAGCGTAGAAATGAAGATTATTTATAGTAAGTGTGACTAAAAGGGTAAAAACAGAGACAAAACTTAGATATGATACATAAAAGCCAAAGGATAAACGGTTGAAGTAAGTACTGCCTTTACAGTAATAACATTGAATGTTAATGGATTAAACTCCCCAATCAAAAAGCACAGATTGACAGAATGGATTAAAAAAAATATGATTCATCTGTATACTGTCTACAAGAGACTTGCCATAGACTGAAGGATGCAAATAGGTTGAAAGTGAAGGCCTGGAAAAAGATATATACTAATCTATACTAAGATTATACTAATTATAAAAGATATATACTAATTATTAGTATACAAAAAAGTTGTATACTAATAACACCCTATTAATATATTAATATACTATTAGCTAGACTAATTTCAGACAAAATAGACTTCAAATGCAAAACTGTTATAGGAGACTGTGGTAGTAGTTAGGTTCAGGTGTCAACTTGGCCAGTGATGGTGCCCAGTTGTTTTGTTGCTGTGGACTTAAATCATCAGCATGTGAAATTCCTCTACGGCTGATCACATCTGCAGTGGCTGAGGGGGGGTGCCTTCCATAATTACTGAGGCTTAAAAGTAGAGGTCAGAAGAATGAGAAAAAGCTCAGAAAAGCTCCAAGGAGCTCAGCACAACATAACACAACACAGTTTAGAGCTCAGAGCTGGCTCAGACCCATCTGTCTGGAGATGCAGAAACGAACAGCCCCAAAGAAATCCACTTGAATCCAGAAGCTGAGAAAGCAGCCCAGCAGATGTCACCATGTTCCTTCCCAAATTAGCAAATTTGTAGCTAAATAAATCCCCTTTATAAAAGCCAGTCTATCTCAGGCGTATTGCATCCCAGCAGCCTTAGCAACCTAAAACAAAGAAGGACACTATATGTTAATAAAAGGGATGATCCACCAAGAAGAAATAAAAATCATAAATATTTATGCACTTATCCAGTATGCCCCCAAATATATGAGGAATGCACTGGCAAAACTGAAAAGAAAAATAAATGACTCTATAATAATAGTTGGGTACTTCAATATACCACATTTATCAATAAATGGAACATCTAGACAGAGAATCAATAAGGAAAGAGATAACTCAAATAATAAGACAAACGAACTAGACCTAACACACATATACAGAATGTATTAGTTAGGGTTCTTTAGAGAAACAGAATCAACAGGGAACACTCGCAAATATAAAATTTATAAAAGTTGTCTCACATGACCGTGGGAACACAGAGTCCAAAACCGTGGAGCCAACGATTCCGATGGAGGGTCTGGATGAACTCCATAGGAGAGGCTTGCTGGCCGAAGCAGGAAGAGAGCCTATCTCTTCTGAATTCTCCTTAAAAGGCTTCCAGTGATTAGATTGAGCATCACTCATTGCAGAAGACACTCCCCTTGGCTGATTACAAATGGAATTAGCTATGGATGCAGCTGACGTGATCATGATCTAATTCTATGAAATGTCCTCATTGCAACAGACAGGCCAGCACTTGCC
This sequence comes from Myrmecophaga tridactyla, assembly GCA_004026745.1. Taxonomy (NCBI): domain Eukaryota; kingdom Metazoa; phylum Chordata; class Mammalia; order Pilosa; family Myrmecophagidae; genus Myrmecophaga; species Myrmecophaga tridactyla. The sequence continues at coordinate 85,234 of PVIY010005610.1, forward strand.
CAACCAGACAAACAGGTACCACCACTTGGCCAAGTTGACACATGAACCTGACAATGACACAGAACATCACATCCAAACCATCAGGGTATACATTCTTCTCAAGTCCACATGGATCATTATCCATGATTGACCATATTTACAAAACAGGTCTCAATGAATTTAAAAACACTGAAATTATACAGGGTACTTAATCTTATCATAATGGAATGAAGATGGAAATCAACAGATGGAGAACTGGAAAACTCATAAATATATGGAGGTTAAGCAACATATTCTTAAACAATTACTGGGTCAAAGAACAAATTGCAAGATAAATCAGTAAATATCTCAAGATGAATGAACATGAGAATACAACCCATCAAAACTTATGGGATGTAGTAAAGGCAGTGCTGAAAGGGAACTTTATAGCCATAAATGCCTACATTAAAAAAGAAAGAAGGGCGGTGCGACAGTAGCTCAGTGGCAGAATTCTCAACTGCCTTACCAGAGACCCAATTTCAATTTCTGGTGCCTGCTCCCCGCCGCCCCCCCCCCCCCACCACACACACACACAAAAGGAAGAATTAAAATCAGTGACCTAATTACTTACCTGGAGGAACTAGAAAAAGAATAGCAAACTAATCCCAAAGCTAGCAGGAGGGAAGAAATATCAAAGATTAGAGCAGAAATAAATGCAAATGAGAACAACAAAAAGAGAGAGGACCAAAAAAAAACAGAAAGTTTGTTCTTTTACAAGATCAATGAAATTAGCAAATCCTTAGGTAGACTGATGAAGAACAAAAGAAAAAAGCTGCAGTCAATAAAATCAGAAGAGAGAGGGTAGCTATTATTACTGACACCCGCCCCCCACAAAGATAATAGGAGAATACTATGAACAACCATATGCCAACAAATTAGACAACTTAGATGACATGGACATTTTTCTAGAAACACATGAATAACCTACATTGACTCAAGAAGAAATAGAGGACCTCAACAATCCAATCATAAGCAAAGAAATTGAATCAGTCATTAAAAACCTCTTAACAAAGAAAAGCCCAAGATCAGATGGCTTCACAGTGAATTCTACTGAACAATCCAGGAAGAATTAATAACAATTCTGACTAAATTTTTCCAAAAAATTGAAATGGAGGAAATACTACCTCATTATATGAATCCAGCATCTCTCTAAGACCTAAGCCTAGATAAAGATACTACAAGAAAACAAAATTTCAGACCAATCTCTTTAATGAATACAGATGCAACATCTTCAACAAAATACTTGCAAATTTAATCAAATGGCACATTAAAATGATTATATACATGACCAAGTGGGTTTTATCCCAGGAATGCAAAGAAAAGCCAATTAATATAATACACCATATTAACAAATCAAAGGGGGAAAATCACATGATCATTTTGATTGTCACAGAAGAAACATTTGACAAAGGAAAGTTCCTCAACACAATAAAGAGCATATATGAAAAATCCATGGCTAACATCCTACTCAATGGTGAAAGACTGAAAGTGTTCTCTCGAAGATATAGAACAAGACAAGATGTGCACTGTCACCAATCTTATTTAACATTGTGCTGGAAGTTCTTACTAAAGTAGTTAGAAAAGAAAAAAAGTAAATAAAAGGCATCCAAATCAGAAAGGAAGAAGTAAAATTTATACTCTTTGTAGATGACATGAACCTATATTTAGAAAGTCCCCCCCAAAACATGACAAACTTACTAGAGCTAATAAATGAATTCAGCAAAGTAGTGGGATAATAGCGCAACACACAAAAAATCAGTAGAGCTTCTATACACTAGTAATGAGCACTCTGAGGAGGAAATCAAGAAAAAAAATCCAATTACAATAGCATCTAAAAGAATCAAATATCTAAGAATAAATTTAACCAAGGATGTAAAAGAAGACCACAAAACATTGCTAAAAGAAATTAAAGAAGACCTAAATAAATGGAAGGACATTCTGTGTTCATGGATTGGAAGACAATGTCATTAAGATGTCAATTCCATCCAAAATGACTTACAGATTCAATGCAATCCCAATCAAAATTCCAACAGTTTTCAGAAATGGAAAAGCCAATTATAAAACTTACTTGGAAGGGTAAGGGGCCCCGAATAGCCAAAAACATCTTGAGAAACAAGAATGAAGTTGGAAGACTCACACTTTCTGACTTTAAAGCAAAATCTTCATCAGATGTATTCAGAAGAGTGAACAAATTCCCATATTTTACATAAAATTCTACATAATATATTCATATGTATATATTTAAATATACATTTAGCAACAACTAAAATTAAACCTGTTCTGAGTTTGAATCTTGGATACATCATAGCACTACATACATGTTACTGGGTGAAATGTTGTTCTACTTTGCTAGCCACCAGATGCAATATATTAGGAACGGGATGGCTTTTTAAAAGGGGAATTTAATAAGTTGCTAGTTTACAGTTCTAAGGATGAGAAAATGTCCCAATTAAAACAAGTCTATAGAAATGTCCAATCAAAGGCATCCGGAGAAAGATACCTTGGTTCAAGAAGGCCGATGAAGTTCAGAGTTTCTCTCTCAAGTGAGAAGGCATATGGCAAACACAGCCAGGGCTTCTCTCTCAAGTGGAAAGGCACATGGCGAGCACAGCATCATCAGCTAGCTTTCGCTCCTGGCTTCCTGTTTCATGAAGCTCCCTGGGAGGCGTTTTCCTTCTTCATCTCTGAAGGTCACTGGCTGGCGGACTCTGCTTCATGGTGCTGTAGCATTCTATGTCCTCTCTGAATCTCCCACTTTCCCCAAAATGTTTCCTCTTTTATAGGATTCCAGTAAACTAATCAAGACCCACCTGAATGGGTGGATATATGTATCCACCTAATCCAGTTTAACAACCACTCTTGATTAAATCACATCTCCAGGGAGATTATCTAATTACAGATTCAAACATACAGTATTGAATAGGGATTAGAAGAAATGGCTGCCTTTACAAAATGGCATTAGGATTAAAACATAGCTTTTCTACAGTACATGCATCCTTTCAAACCAGCACAGTTGTGAAGCAAGAAGAAGGAAGCCCAGACAAGGCCAGGAAACTTCTCCCCAGCCCCTCTCTATACCTGCCCATGGAGTTGGTTTTTGATTGACCCCTGAAGCACAGCCCCCTCCTGTGCCCTGCAGGGGAGGTTTGTGTCTGGGCTCAACCTGACTCCCCCGCCACTGTCTCTCTCACACAGTGATACATGACCATGTCCTCAGTTCTCAGTTTGAAATAAATTTCATTCTTGGAGTTGTTTGTGGTGATGCCAACTCGAGACCGAAGAGCTGGATAATCGCATGTTTCCAACACTATCAGGCTGACCTACTCCAGCCTCTCTCCTGGAGCCTGCATATCCAGCTCACACTATAGCTGGTTAGAGAGAATCCAGAGACAGTGCAGGTGAGGGACAGAGTCTGCAAGGGCTTCACTAGGCCAGGTCCTGACTCCTGCAGCTGCACCTGGGTCAGGTCACCTGAGAACAAGTGGAACTTCAGTAAGTCATGTTATCAGATGCATCACCCCATTACCTTCATGTATAAGGGTCCCTGAGACACTCACATCTGGGAGCTGCCACCAGAAAGAGGAAGAACCATAAGGGTTCCATGTTCTTGTGGATGAAGTCCATGATGCCTAGGACACATCTCCCAGACTGAGGAGGAACCTGAATTTAAGTCATTGTGTGCTATGATTCATCTGTGTGCCCATGTGGTTATTTGCATTTGGGAGGTAACTCTGTAAGTAAAATGAAGGGGCATGAGTGATGGTCCGTGTTGTAGGGGTGGTCTGGAAGGAGGATGCTGGCAGAGCCCTGGGAGAATGCAGAACTCTCCCTGGGGTGTTCCCTCACCAATCCTTGGTTCCTTTACTTTCAGGCAGAAAATGTGGTGAATGGTGAGTCAGATTGGGCAAATGTGTGTATCATATATAATAGGTATATATTTCCTGATGATGTTGGTTATAATGAATTCTAGTTGATTTTGAAGTACCAGTGGAGGGTAGGGTGTTTTTTTTAAATTTTTACTGTAAAAATTTTAGCATACATACAACATTCTTAACATACAAACATTCCATACGTGATAGACAATCATTGGTTCACAATATCATCACAATTGTGTATTCATCACCTTTATCATTTTTTTGAACATCTGCATCACTCCAGCAAAAGGAAGAAAAAAGAAAAAACCTCATATATACTATACTCTTTACCCTCCTTCTCATTGACTTCTAGTATTTCAATCTACTCAATTTATTTTAACCTTTGTTCCCCTTATCATTTATTTACTTTTTATCTATATTTTTTTACTCATCTAACCATACCTTAGATAAAGGGAGCTTCAGACACAAGGTTTTCACAATCACACAGTCACATTGTCAAAGCTATATCATTATACAATCATCTTCAAGAAACAAGGCTACTGGAGCACTGCTCTATAGTTTCAGGTACTTCCCTTTTGCCACTCTAATACCCCATAAACTAAAAAGAGTATATTTATATAATACATAAGAACGTTATCCAGGATAACCTCTTGACTCTGTTTGAAATCTCTCAGCCACTGAAACCTTATTTTGTCTTATTTCTTTCTTCCCCCTTTTAGTTGAGAAGGTCTTCTCAATCCGTTAATGCTGGGTCCCGGGTTCATCCTGGGATTACTGTCCCACATTGCCAGGGAAATTTACACCACTGGGAGTCATGTCCCACGTAGTGGGGGAGGGCAGTGAATTCACTTGCCATGTAGGCTTAGAGAGAGAGAGAGGCCACATCTGAGCAACAAAAGAGGTTCACTGGGGGTGACTCTCAGGCATAATTTTAAGTTTAAGTATTTAAGTAAATATGAACAGCTTAGTATCTGAGAATTTAGAATTAATAGTTACAACTCCTGAATATACATGACTGCAATAAGAGCTTACAATCTAGGACCCTTTACAATAGGCCCCAACCTGATATCCCAAGCTCTCAAATTCAGTTCACTGAATTTTTATATTATAGTTAGTCTAAATGATTGAGGCATGATAGTATTTGTCTTTTTGTACCTGACATTTCATTCAACATACAGCAATTAAGGTTCATTCATCTAGTTGCACACCTCACAATTTCATACCTTTTAGCTGCTGTTCAGTAGTCCATTGTATGTTTATACCATAGTTCCCTCTTCCATTCCTCAGTTGTCATACCCTTAGGCCACCTCCATTCATGGTGGATCAGGAACATTGCTGCCAGAAACACCAGTGTGCAAATGTCCATTCATATTCCCACACTCAGTTCCTCTAGGTATATACTGAGCAACGGGGTTTCAGGATCATATGGAAAACCCACCTCTAGCCTCCTGTGGAACCACCACACTGCCCTCCAAGGGCTGTGCCTCTCATTTCCCTACCAACAGTGAATAGGTACATCTCTTTCTCCATATTTTCTCCAGCACTTGTTTCTCTCTGTTCATTTTTAAATAGTTTTATTCACACATCATACAATCCAGCCTAAGTGTATAGACATGAGAAGGGTGTGTTTTTGCCATCTTCTCCACATTGTTGATATCATTACTCAACTGTAACTTCAAGTGTGGAATTTTAGTAAGTTGTCAGTGCTATTAAACATTTTCATTACTACTCTTAGTGGTATAAATCCCTGTGGGAGCTAGAAAGGACTTATGTGTGCCCTCACATCACATGATTGTCCAACACCACTTTCCCTGTCCTGCCTTGACATGTCACACCTGTGTACCTGGTGTAGGTCAATACTACTTACCTTTGGTTTTCTCATCTGAATATTGACTGGTTTTGATCCACTCATCTCTGAAAATGTCTTTTTACTTCATCATAGCATGATTACAACTTGAAAGTAACATATTGCAATGTGGCTATTCAATAATATCAAACGTTAAATAATAAATATGATGGGAAATTCATCTCCAGCCTGGTTCTGATTTGTTGAGGCAGCAACCTAGGGTGAAAAGGATGTGGCCTGGACACTCAAGTTACCAATGATTATGGCAGGATATGGGGATTAATGAAAATCTCATAAGGCATGTTCCAAGGCGAACACCTGGTACATGAGGCATTCAGAAATTCCAGAGATGGAGGTGCTGTGAGGGGAGGTGAAGGCAGGAAAATTAAATTCGCATGTGGAATAAATTTTGTCACTGTGAGGACTCTGTGCTTCAGGTTAAAGTGCATTTTTCATGGGTGACATATTTCCACATGTCCCTGTTTGGTGCGCTGATTGTAAGGTTGTTATTTGGTTACATTAATTCAGGTGGATGGACTTTTGTGTACGTTGTTTGTTTCGCATGACTGTATTGTTTTTATTTATCAATGGAACTATTCAAATATAAATGCATTAATGCAAAAAAAAGCGAAGTCCTAATACATGAGACAACATGACTGAACCTTGAGGACATTATATTAAGCAAAAAATGCCAGACACAAAAGGACAAATCATGTATGACCTCACTAATATAGAGTAATTATAATGAGCAAACTCATAGAGTTATATCTAGAATATATGTTTCCAGGATATAAAATGAGGGTAGAGAATGGGGAAAGGATGTTTAATTTGTGCAGAATTTTTAATAAGTTTGATTGTAAATGTTTGTAAATGGATGGAGGTAAATAGTAGCACATTATCATGAATATAATTAACAGCACTGAATTGTGCATGTGATTGTGGTTGCAAGGGGAAGTTTAGGGTCATGTATGTCACTAGAAGGAAAGTTAGAGGATGAAACACGGGACTGTATAACATAATGAACGCTATTGTGGAAATGAATGTTATTAATAGTACAAATAAAAGAATGTTCTTCCATGAATTAAAGGAAATATACATCTGCTATGATGGGGTATTAATAATAGAATGGGATATGGGAAAAATAACACTTGATACAAATTATAGACTAAAGTTAACAATAATATTTTAATATTCTTTCATCAATTGTAACAAAGGTACCACACCAATGCTAAGTGTCAATAATATGGAGGTACATGGGATATGGGGCTCTTCGTTTTGGAGCACTGAAACTGTTCTAAAATTGACTGTGGTAATGAATGAACAATTCTGTGATTATACCAAGAGTCATTGATTGTACACTTTGGATGCACTGTATGGTGTGTGAATTAAACTGGTTTATAGAAAAATCAATGCAATTTACCAAATCAACAGGCTAAAGAAGAAAAATCCTATGATTTTATCAATTCACACAGAAAAAGCATTTGAGAAAATTCATTACCTGCTCGTGATAAAAATCTGAGCACACCAGGAAGTTGGGAACTTCCTAAACTTTATAAAGAACATTGAAAAAAATTCTACAGCTAATATCACATCTAATTGTGAGAAACAGGTACTTTTACTCTATGGTCAGGAAGAAGTCAAGGATCTCTTCATGTTACTCCTATTCAACATCCTATTAGAAATCCTAGCTAGCAATAAGACTGGAAAAGGAAATGAAGGTTATACAGATTGAGAGGGAAGAAACAAAACTGTCATTATTTGCAGACAATCTAATCGTCTATGTGGAAAATCCCAAAGAACTGACAAAAACATCCTGGAACGAATATGCAAGTATATCAAAGTCACAGGGTATAAGGTTAATAAACAAAAGTCATAAAAATACTATGGACAAATATAACTTAGATGGTATGGTCCAGTTCCCCAAAAGACATTGCACCAGTTTGAATCTGTTGTGAGCCCCAGAAAAGCCAAGTTCTTTAATCTTCATTCAATATTGCTGGATGGGAGCTTTATGATTATTCCCATGGAGATGTGACTCACCCAGTTGTGGGTGATAACTTTTGATTAGGTGATTTCCATGGAGGTGTGTCTGCACCCATTCAAGGTTGTGTTGTTTACTGGAGCCCTTTAAGAGGGAACAATTTTGGAAAGAGCCACGAGAGCCCATGAAGCCAGAGACATTGCAGGTGAAGAAGGAAAACACCCCTGGGAGAGTTTCATGAAACAAGAAGCCTGGAGAGAAAGCTAGCAGTTGTTGCCATGTT